>KN805468.1:13851-66235 GCA_000818945.1 Schizochytrium sp. CCTCC M209059
GAAAGGTCTGGCGCATCAACTCCAAAGGATGGCCATGAGACCGAGAATTCTGTACATTAAGCATGACCTTACGCTCTCTCGCAATCGCATTTGGCGCTGTCTCTGTCTCTGTCTCCGTTTTGCTGCTATTGAGGTACCCTCCTTGTCGACTCTTTTCTATCAAACCACACCACGATAAGTCCACTTGCGCGACACGTGCTGATCTTCTTTCCGCAGGCCAAAAGGGGAAGAGAAAATCAACATTTGAGACATCAAGTCGATGCTAACCTTCTCTCAAATGCTGTTGTATGAAGACGAAAAATATTCTTCCCCCTCTTGTCAGTGCACACAAACAACAAACAGTCAGCCCCTTGCTGGCTGGCTGGCTGGCTTGGCTGGTTGGTAGCTAGCATGAGTCTGTAAGTGTATTCCGGGGGGGGGGGGGGGGGGGTCTACTCTGGAAGGCCCTTGGCGCGTTTTGGGGCCTGCTCATAAAAGAAAGCACACACCAGGCACATGAAGAGAGACATGATGCCTTCCGCCGTGGCGTGATTGTCCCAAATGAGAATATTCAAGCTCACCGTGATGACCTTGCACGTGTTTCCCAGGACAGTAAATGAGGTTGCGGAGACTGCAGCACGTGCCAGGAATGCAAAGTATGAAATGGCCACGCCACACGCGCAGCTCACCAAGAGCCAAAAGTGCGAGTGAAGAGAAATCTCCATGCTCGAAAGCTTCTCAAATTCGCCCGTAAAGTACATGATGAAGAAAAGAGGGATGACAGGAAGAGCATTCGTGTAGTAGACACGTCCCCACGTTGTCATCTTCACAGTGTTGGTGATGTGCTTGATGAAAATTTGGTCAAACACAAAGATGCAGTACCAGGCCGCCACCCAAAAATAAGAGGTTGCCGTCATCGAGCCCTTCTCAAAGTAAAGATACATGAGCGCCCCCACAAGCAATCCAAAGAGGCAGACCCACGACTTGCGTGACGGTAGCTCCCGGCCCATGAGCGCCCAGTCGAGCACGGATATAATGATTGGCGTCGATGCTCGGAATGTGATAAACGTCTCAACGTTCGAATGTTGCAAAATCTTAATGTTCGCAAAGACCGTCATAAGAAAGGCGACCGGGACAATCCAGAACTTGCGCACCTTGTCAACGCTCAGAGGATCGACCTCGATGTATCGAAGGCGGCCGGCCCCCCACGTGAAGACGGCCGATGCTGCCAGCTGGCACAAGAGCACGAATCCTGGCGTCGGCATGCTGTGCACGGCCAGCTTGTTCACCAGCAGCATGCCGGCGGAGCATGCCATGTACCCGAGGACCGCATAGGCCGTCGATAGCCCGCCGCCGCCCTTGCCCTTGCGCATCGTCGCCGCTTGAGGTCACGGAGACGCGCGCTGTCTTCGAGCGACCGCGCGGCGACCTCCTCGCAAGGTTCTCAGAAGGTTTGCTCTCTTCCCGACGCGAGCCGAGCCGAGCCGCCGAGAGGCGCCCCGCTGGCCTGCGCGGACTCCCTCGCTCCGCTCGCCCAGCCAGCCGGGTGCCGCGAGATCGAGCTATGCTCGCGCCGCTGTCTCCGGCGACGCGGTGATCGTAGTGCTCGATGAGACGAGACGAGACGGTGAGCAAGCAAGCAAGCAAGCAAGCAAGCAAGCAAGCAAGCAAAGGCGGCGACGGTTTGCAAGTGGGCTATGCGGCGCGCACAAGTCGCGCATTCGGCGTCCCCAAGTGGCGTATAGCGCGGCGCAGCCCTTTGGCGGCGGCGCATAAGTCACTTGCGCCGCCCGCGACGGAGCTGCAGATGAGGAGGGGAAAGAAGGAAAGAAAGAACAAAACCCTTCATCGCGGTCGCGACTCGGCCGAGAAGTCCCGGCGCGAGAGCGTGCAGACGCGCTCTTTTCCCCTCGCCCGCACGATGGCGGAGACGGCCGCGGAGACCCCGCAGGCCAAGCGCTCGCCCTCGGACTTTATCAAGCAGGTACGTTCGTTGCCAGCCGCGCAGAAAAAACGTGGGCGCGGCCTATCTTTGGCATCTTTTCTTGCTGCGGCGACGGCCACGGACTTTGCTGACGATACTCGCTCGCTCGCTCGCTCGCACGTGCGCGTGCACTTGGATGCCTACATGAACTCGCACAGGTTATTGGCCTTCCCGTTGTGGTCAAGCTCAACTCTGGCACCGAGTACCACGGAATCCTTAGCTGCCTCGATGGCTTCATGAACATCGCTCTCGAGCAAGCAGATGAGATTGTTGACGGCAAGAAGGAGAAGCACTACAACGAGTGCTTCTTGCGCGGAAACAACGTCCTGTACCTCAGCGCCGCATCATAAAGTATAGATTAGGAAAAACAAAACAAAAAATCGAAACCAAAGAAAACATCTCGCGTCTGCAAGCATCCTATCTCTTACCCTCTCTTCTTCACGCAAACGTATGTGGTGTGTCATCGGACCTTACAACAAAATCCCGTCCCGACCGTACCACAATTTCCCATAGAGGCCGCGGCGGAACAGCAAGAACTGCATTTCGAAACTGTCAGTGTACATTCGGATCTCAAGAAATGCTTTCAGCCAATTTGCGCACAGAGTCAACGAAACGTCCGGGCAAAACGCGCATTACTTTGCGATCTTCGTCTCGCAAGGGCCATGGTGGTCTCGAGACGTCCGCCATTGTGATTGTGGAGGAAGAATTGCGCTTGCTGACACCTGCTCAGGTAATCATGCCCGGCAAGGCGCTCTGGAGATTCGCACGAGCGTCGATACCCTTATTGCCAAGACGGGTGGGATTCTCTCGTTCTTTGTGGGTGGCCGCGCATGCCACAGTCGCACTGCAGAGAGTAGCAACATTATTGAGGTGGATGTCGACGGCGTCATTCATTCGCTCCAAGGAGCGTCTCGGGGAGACGCCTGTCATTGTCACCTCTCGCATTTGAAAAGCAGTGCTTCAACAACTCGCTGCAAAATCGATGGCCGCGCAAGTTTCTCCCGTATCCACCAGTTTCCTTTGTCTAAGTTAGCTACCTATACCACCTACACGACCTGAAGAGAAAAATTATCAAGGTCGTCGTTTACATTTCCGTCCTCCCTGCCTCTGTACTCCTCTTGATCTTGCGAACTTCTCCGCGCCAGCACGTTCGCGCCATGATGCGCACGTTCTTGTGGCAGCTGTTGATTTTGCCTGCGGACCGCATGCACATCCTCGTTTTCGCCATCTTGCAAAACGTCTTGCCCTTGCTCATGGTGCCTCGAGCCTTGACTTTCCTCCAGGGCGCCCTGGACGTCCTCTACAACATTACCGTGTGCCGCCTGTTCGTTTAGAGCAGCAGCGCCGGTTGCTTCATGAAGAGCGTCCTCGTTTGAACGTTCTTCAGAATCCGCGACCTGAGCGACTGCAGATGCAGCCGAGGTTGACTGCACTGCTGGTGGCTGCTGGGCAGGCGGCGCCATTGCCGAGAGCGATTCCTCAATAAGTTCACGCACTCCCGGCGCTTCGGTTTCAAGAACTGCCCAAGTGACCTCCCAGGTGTTCTCGCCAGACTTTTCCGAGACCCTTTGAAAAAGCTTCTCGGCCTGCATGACCATCATGAGGTTGCGCAAGTTCTCGAGCGTGCTTTCGCGCACAGTTCCGCCCTTTGCAAGTAGCTTGCTTGTAATTGTCACTGTTCGCAACCAAAGTGCGCCAAAATCAGAGGTCTGCCCCAGTACGCCAACATTGTGCAAAAAGGTGCGCATCAGCAAATTGATCGCGCGAATCGATTTCTGCGGCGCAGAAGTCGCGTCCTGCCTCGCCGTGTCCTCGACCAGGGGAAAGAGAATCTTGTTGAAGATTTCGGGCCAGCGGCGCTGCTCGATCCGCTCCGGAGGCGACCATAGTGCAGACTGGAGGCTTTGCGTCGCTGCCGCAGCTACCTCGGGCCTCGGGTCTGCAAACCAATATCGAAGCTGAAGCACAAGCAACATCCAGCACTTGTCCCGATCTGGAAGCAGCGATGCGTCAGGGCCTTCCACCACGTAGCTGCCATTGAGCATTCGGTGCATTGGGCTTGTGACGAAATCGTCCATCTCAAGGCCCTCCTCACCGGAATCACCAGCATCCTTTGCCTCTGCTACCACAACGTGGCCATTCTCGGTCTCTGCAGACGGTCGCTGCTCCAGCCCGTCGGAAGCAGCATTCAATCCTGCACTTGCAGCGCCGCTGCCGGTAGCGGCCTCGACCTGCGCCGAAGAATCGATTGATGCGCAAAAGTCTGGATCGCAAGAATATACCTGCCGGGAGATCTCGTAAATGAGCCCAACCGCTTCGGCGGCCCGGTCTCCGGGCGCCAAAGCGTCAGGATCCACGCCTGGAAGCGCTGCCCGCTCATCATTCCGAATAAAGAGACTGATTGTATCAACAATTGCATTCATGTTGATGCGGCTCACGTGTCCACTGCGCACGAGCGTGCAGATAATGTGCCAGGTCGCGTCCACGGAGTCGCGAAAGTGCGCAAACCGGTCAAGCAATCGGCAGACGATGCGCCAATCTTGCGCGGCACTCACATTACCTGCATGGAAACGAAGAACCGTCGAGAGCCCAGAACCGATACGCGCCGCTAACGGAACGCATAGTTCATCCGAGAAATCGCCCAGCCAGCTTAATGCAGACAGCAAATGTGACATGGTCTGAGGCTTGTCCAGAACCTGCACGCTAATGCGCAAAAGATTCACGACGACGCGCTCAACCACAAAAAGAGAGCACTTGCCCGCGCGGACCACTCGTGCTGGACGGGGCCGCAATGGCGCTGGTGTGTCCCACGCTGCGGCAGCTTCGTCATCACCCTCGGGCAAGGCACCTGCATTGACGAGAACTTGACGAAAAGCACGATGCAAGAGCGGCCAAAAGGTATCGATGGACTCTTTGTTGGCCAGCCCGACCTCTGTGAGGAGCTCTACGCAAAGAATGTTATTTTGCTCAAACGAAGTGCCGTCATCAATGTCTTCCACCCCGGCCGCCACGGCTGCCTCCGCACTTAGCGTGGCATCTTCGAGCGGGACGAGCAGAGCATCAATCAGCAAAAGCAGCGAGGGCTGCGAGAGTGACTTCGATTTGGAGAAGACAGTGTTGAGCCGGCACGCCGTGAGCGTCTCGCGCACGAGTTCTCGGCACTCCAAAAAGTGTTCGTCAATGCCATCATCCTCGGACCAAATGAGCGAGGTGAGCGCGCTAAAAAAGCCGCCGCGCTTGGGGGCTTCTTTCACCTCTTCCTCGGCGGCCCCGACCGCAGCTCTCGCTCCGGGACCACCCGCACGTTTGGCGTCTGTTTCAACAGAGAGAGCTCGATGTCCGCGGGGACGCCCTCCTTGTTGCTGCTGCTGCTGCTGCTGCTGCTGCTGCTGCTGTTGTTGACGCTGGTTTTGCGAAGAATGATCTTCTTGCTGGAGTTGTTGCTGATGCTGCGAAGAGTTGCCCTCGGTGGTGTTCAGAGGATCAGACTGCGCCAGAAGCGCAGCACTGGTGGGCAAACGATTGCCATGTTGGTCAACGACGTCGTCCACTTCCACAAAGGAAGACGGTAGCATGTCGAGCTCGTGCATGACGAGGAGCGTCTGTACAAAATTCCGCCACGACTCCCGCATGAGACTTCCATATTGCTTGGTCAAAGACAGCAGCGCGCGAAAGGTCAAAAGAGCACGACACGCCGAGTACGCCGCAAAGCGCTCGCCCTTGGCCAAAGACGCGGCCAGTTTTTGCCGTTTAGATTTTCCTTGTGTCGAGTACACCGTGGCGTCGCGTAGGGCCTCCAAACCCTCGAGGTCCAGCTGCGTTTGCGCGCCCTCTTGCAGTGCCGGAAAGAAGCGCACAAAGTACTTGCACAGGGTGATCATGATGCGATTAAAGTGCTCGGAAAGGCAAAAATAGACGGCAATCTTGCCCAGGTTCCGGAAACCCTCTAGAGCGCGCGCTGCCATCTTGCCGTCGCGTGTCATCTCAAACATAACCGATATGGCCTGCATCGAGGAGTCAAAGAGAATCGTATACATGTCGCGATCGTGCACGCCCGCGCGTAGAACGCCAAGGCGACCAAGTGCCCGTGGCGTAAAGAGGGCCTTGTCCACGACCTGCGAGTGCCGAAGGACCGTGTCCCACGTCGTGCCTACACCCGTGAGCGAGTTCCGCGACGGTGTGGCGGCGTCGGTCTGCTCAAGCTGTAGAGCCGACGAGTGCGCGTGCGGGTCGTAAAGCATGCGCATCTCCTCGTCGCGAATGGCTTCATACACGCTCGTGAGCAGAGACTCGGGCAAGTTCTCCCCGGCGTTGATGTTGCGGTTGTTGCGCACAAATTCATGGAGCTTCATCTTCTTCTCTGCTGTAATACCCTGATTGTGCAGGTCGGTATGAAGCATAATGATGGAGAAGGCAAAGATGAAGGCGGCGTCGGCAGAGCGAAAGATACACCGCGCGTCCTCATCGGCATCCTCATGACCTTCGGGCGCAGGGGTCGTGTTTTGCGCGTAAAGTTGCTTGCCAAAGGCTTCCATCACCCGGTCCACACGCTGTGCCTCGCCGGGGAGCCGAAAGCTTGCCAGAAACATGCGCAGGGCACGGTCAATACGCACGCCCGCAAAATCAAAGCTCGCCAGGTATGCTTGCATCACCTCGTGATTAAAGGGTTTGTACGCTGGATCCTCTGACAGATACTCGCCAACGGCTGCTTTATCGAGCCCGGGCGTCTTCAAAAAGAAATCAGCGATATCCTTGGGGGTCACAGGCGTCGGTAAAACGTTCAAATCCTGGGCATATTCGAGCCAGTACATTTTGTTGGGCTTTTTGTTGAATTGACGCGCCGCCAAGAGCAGACGACGCTTCATTTGTTTTCGCTCCCGAAGCATCTCGGCGCGACGTTGTCGCGCGTTCGCCAGCCATTGCAAGTCCTCCTCGCCACCGTTTGTCTCGCTGAACGCGCTCCAGTCGACCGGAGAGGCCTGGCGTTCACGCGCGGTGGCCTGCGCCACAGCTGCTGCAATGGATTCTTGCGGCGGGGAATCGACGCAGCGACGCGCGATCGAATCAATCACGGCCAGGACGCCCTCGAGCGCAACACCCTCGAGCACGGTGATGCCAGTGCTATCGTCGTCAGGATCGAGGTCTTCACTAAGTTCCATAATCAGATCGAGGCTCGAGGCAAAGTCTTCCGCGGACAATGCGGCGTTCTCCGGCCCCATGTCCTCGTCGGTGTCGAGCCCCGTGATGGACGCGATTCTGGCATTGTTGGCCAACACATGCAAAGGAATCGAACACCGGCAAAGACACTTGCACAGCGTCTCGAAGAGGTTTGTGCAGCGAAAGTCACAATCATAGTTCGTGTAAAGGTCCAGCATGAGCGCCGGTTCACGGCAAAAGTCAAGCAAGGACTCCAGCGCCAGCTCCTTGCGTTCATATGTCGCAGACGGCGACTCTGCAATACGCAAATGCACACTCGTGAGAAAGACCTCGAGCTGCACTTTCAGATGGCCCTTCATTGCATTGAATAAATTGAAGATAACACGCAATGTCAGGGACAGCACCGACAAGTCGGAAGATTGCGAGTTCTGCAGCAAGTGCTTGCACATATCCCCTTGCAAGACTGAAATAATCGGCGACGACTCCATCGGCGGGGCAGATACAGCAAGATTGTCGCCTCCACTCTCTAGCACAATATTGATGAGCTGCAGGGCGAATACGCGCGCAGACTCCGAGTTAAACGAAGGGTCTGTGAGCTGCGCCATAAAGTCCAGGACCTTGACCAGCACAGGAAGCCCATACGAATCGGCGCCACCTTGAAGGGCTTGCGAGCGAGCTGCAGAAGACGAGTTCCCAAATCGAATTGGCTGCAGCATTCGATAGAGCACTTCATCGGGGTCCTGATTTTGCCCATGTCCTTGGCGCTGAC
Source organism: Schizochytrium sp. CCTCC M209059 (assembly GCA_000818945.1). Taxonomy (NCBI): domain Eukaryota; class Bigyra; order Thraustochytrida; family Thraustochytriidae; genus Schizochytrium; species Schizochytrium sp. CCTCC M209059. The sequence continues at coordinate 21,741 of KN805468.1, forward strand.
GCCCTTGCACCCCTCGCGCTTGATGCGTCGCTTGCAGACCCTCTGAATACGTCAAGTTCCGTGCAGTCGAAACGATTGGAGACAACTGACCCGATAGTTGTGCTTGCCGTTCGCCCGAGTCTTCAAAGTCGCCCGTCGCACTTGTTGGCATCACGGTCACCTTTCCGCCCTCACTGGTAGAGCTTCCATCCCAGGCATCAGAGGCGGACTGGCCATCCTCGTTGAGCTCGCTCGTCGCACCTCCCGAGTCTGGGCAGTCCTCGCCCTCGTCATTGTCGTCGTCGTCCGTGGCCACGTCGTCTTCATCAAGAATATCTTCGCCCGCCTCACTGCGTCGTCGCGACCGCCCTTGCGTCATGATTGCCTCAAGGTAATCGTCGCGCGAGCCGCTGAAGTTTTGCATGCGACGTTCCATTTCGGAGACTGCTTCCACGGTAATAAGCTCTGAGGAACGCGAAAATAGCGTAAGAATGAGATGCGTGAGACTATTTGCTGCCGTGCTTCGAAGGAGCTGGCTCGTTCCCGACTCGGTCTTGAGTCGAAAACAGGTTTCCACCATCCTCCACACGTTGATGTCGCTAATGTAGCTTCCTGCCTGACATCGCAAAAGGTTCACAAGCACCTCCAAAAGTTGCATGAGAACGACTTCGTCGCTGTACGAGTTGGTGGCCTCGAATTTGCACTCCACCACGCTGGCGACAGCCAAATTGATGGCTTCGCGTCCCCGTGGGGACTCCTTTGTCACGGCACCGTAGAGTAGAAATTTGTTCACGCTAGAGAGAGCTCGCCCCGTCATGGCGCCATTTGTATTCGGAAAGGCGACAACGTCCAGGAAGGGCTGTAGATATGCCACGGCATCTACGTCGCTAATATCTTCAAAGGGTTGGAGGTAGTCATGCAGCGTGCGCAGCGACCGGATCATTGGGTTCTCGAAATCGCTTGGGATCTCCCGCATGAAGCGTTCCTCGCTGGCCCATCGCCCGTTGCGTCGCATCGTCGAGAGCACATTATGGATCTCGCTGCGCACGCAGTTCAGGATTTGGGCGCCGTCCATCCTCTCGCTTTCGTTGTCGTTGCTTCAGTTCCGGTCTTGACCGCCGCTGCCTTCGCCGTGCGCTTCCTCTCCCCGCCTCCGGCCGTCCGAGATCTGTCGCGCTCAAGGTCGCGCTCAAGGTCGCGCTCAAGGTCGCGCTCAAGGTCGCGCTCGCTGTGCAGACAGATTGCGCCGGCCACGTCAGCCCGCTCACCGCACCTCACCTCACCTCGCAACTGCGACCCGCGTCTCCGGACCGCGCCCCGCCGCGCAGAGCCGCGCGCAGAGCCGCGCCGGGCGTCTCCTCCGGTCGCGGCGCCTCGGACGCGCCTGCCGCGCTCTCGTCCCGCGCGCCCGCGTTCGCTTTTTGCGAGCAGGCACCGTCGCAGGAGGAGGCCTCGTCAGGGCAGGGAGACGGGCTTTTCTCCGTCTCCTTGTTCTTTCTCCTTTCTCCTTCTGGCTTCGAGCTTGTCCTCGTTTTTCTCGTCGACTCGTTTGACACTGGCTGGGAGACCGTGTGGCATTTCAGGACCACGTCATTCCTTGGTGGCGATGTCGTACACGACACGCCTGGGATCGAGACTGTAGAGGAAGAATATATATATATATATATATATATATAGCTGAGCGGTGGACGAGGAAACGAGCACAGAGAATGAGATCATCTGGATGGTGATTGTTGGCGTCCGCGTTGCAGCTTTCCGGTACGCGAGTCTGCGTTACGAGGTGCTGCTATTCGGCTTCCCCTTTTATAGACCTGTTCATAACGTTCGTGTATGAAAGCTTAACCCTCGGCGTTCAGAAAAAATCATGCCACTCTCTTCTCAGAGATCAAGTTGTGCACGTGTATGTGAAGCAGAATTTGCGAGACCGCATTCGGCGAGGTCTTCTTTGTCGAGGTCATTGGCGCTTTGTAGACGTACGCGCAGCTCATGGACGAGGTTTTTGATCTCGGCGAGATGAAGTACTTACTTTATCAGTCCCAATTACTTTGTCTTTACCTACGATACGATGCACAGGGTCGCGGGACCCTTTGCGAAGCGTATCTTCTATGAGGAGCTCGGCGCGAAAGTGCAGACCGAGCTCGTTAGCAAAGAAGCTGCCGGTGCGGCCGTGGTCAAGGCTGCCAAAGGGCGTCTCGCGTACCTTACCGAGTCGCCTCTTCTCGAAGAATCGAGGACAGACATCGCTATGGCTGCGAGCTCTGCAGTGGCTTGATTTCAAGATCCACTGCTATCGTTAGACACGATCAAAGAACTGCCTGACACGGGGGCTTTGATCTGAACTCGATCACTGCTGGTGAAGGCACAAACCCAACTCGTGCTTGAGAAGCTTGAGAAATTTGTTCAAGACAGTAAGATGGATGAATGAATGAATGAATGAAAGCTTCAAAGTCTGTAAGGAAAGTTTGCATGCACATGCGCCAGCACTCGGCAAACTCAAGATGCGCCATCTGTAAACTTATTCTTTACATGTTGCGATGAGAATCGAAATGAGTTTTTCACAACGCGGCGAAGATCCATAGAACTACTGGGTTGCGTCTATGATGTATGACGTTGTCAACAGTCGGCCCACATGGTCCTTAATGCACGTATATTGGTTTTTGTCGGTCGAGTGAATTGTGCGGAGTGTGTGAGGGACAGAAGTAGATCCACTTGCAGCAATCTGTCGTGAAGCCTCAGACCTAAGGCAAGATCTTCAAGAGCGCATAGAAAGTAGCTGATCAGTGTTCGTTAAACTTTACTTTACTTGGGTTTCCTTTGAAAATGTAAATCATGCACGAGTAATCCCGGAAAGCAGCAAAGGAAGTCAAGTTCGGACTTGCTTGTTCGTGCGCTGATGTTAGGTGATGACCGTAGGACCTTCGCGTCCCGTAATGGCATGGAGGTCAGAAAAGTCAAGCGCCAGCTGCACGAGCGAATCGAGCGCAGAGGCAGTCTCCTGCGACGTATCGTCCTTGCTGTACCGCTCAATGTAGAGACGAATCGTCGCGCCAACAGAACCAGTTCCAGAAAGGCGAAAGACAAAGCGCGATCCGTCTTCCATGAGAAAGCGCCAACCCTGGTGCGGAGACACAGAGCCATCGACCTCGTCGTGAAACTCAAACTCGTCGCAGTTCGCGAGCGTGAAGCCAGCGCCAATGTCCACCGGAGTGCGGTTGGAAACCTCGAACATGAAGATGATGCCATTAAGGCGCGACATGACCTTTTGCGCAAGATCAGCATCGACATTCTCGTAGTCATAACGCGTGTAATAGTTGCGTCCAAAAGTATCCCAGTGCTCGCGGACAATGTCTTCGACTGTGACGAGCGGAGCAGAAGGCTCGTTCTTGGCGGCAAGAATGTTGAGCCAGCACAAGACGGCGAAAATGCCGTCCTTCTCACGGATGTGGCTCGAGCCGGTTCCGAACGACTCCTCGCCGCAAAGTACCGGATTGTAGCCCTTCTTGCCGCCTGTCAGTTCCTTGGCGTCCATTAGGTTGCCAAAGTACTTCCAGCCCGTCGGCGTCTCAAAGAACTTCATACCCTTTTCTTCAGCAACGCGGTCAGCGGCGCCAGAGGTGGGCATGCTACGCGCCACGGTCTTGAGGCCATCCTTAAAGTACTTGATGCACTCTGCGTTATTGGCAATGACAGCCAGGGAGTCCGACGGAGTGACAAAGAACTGCTTGCCGAGAATCATGTTGCGGTCCGCGTCACCGTCTGCAGCGGCGCCAAAGTCAGGGAGACTCTCAGGGTCCACTCCTTTGAGCGGCATACCCTTTTGGTCAAGACCCATGCACTCCACGAGGTCATGCGCGTAGGTGAGGTTCGGGTCAGGGTGGCCTCCGCCAAAGTCTTCGAGCGGTTCGCAGTTCATGAGCTGGTCGAGCGGCACGCCGAGCTCTTCGTGGAAAATACGCTTCGCAAAGGGTCCCGCGACGCCGTGCATCGCATCATAGGTAAAGACAAAGTCATCGCGGCTAAGAAAGTCCTTGATCTCACCGAGATCAAAAACCTCGTCCATGAGTTGCGCGTACGTCTCCGTAGCGTCAATGACCTCGACAGAGAAGCTGTCGCCGAATGTGGTCTCGCCGATCTCGGCCAGATCGACTTCGGGGAGGTCTGCGATCTTGTACTCGGAGATGGTCTTCGTCCGCTCGTAAATGGCGCTCGTGACAGACTCCGGCGCGGGTCCGCCGTTTCGCGAGTTGTACTTGATGCCGCAGTCCTCGTTCGGGCCGGCCGGGTTGTGGCTCGCGGTCAAGATGAAGGCGCCTGCCGCCCCCTTGGATCGCACCAGGTGGCTCACGGCCGGCGTCGAGATGAGGCCGTGCTGGCCGACGAGAACCTTGGCGACGCCATTGGCGTACGCCATGCGAATGATCGTCTGCGTCATGTCTTTGTTGAAGTAGCGGCCATCGCCGCCGAGCACGAGCAGCTCGCCGGTCGTGTCGGCGTCCCCGTCGAGCGCGTCAAAGGTACTCTGCACGAAGTTCTCCACAAAGTTCTCCTGCATGAACGTCTTCGTCTTCTTCCGCAGGCCCGACGTCCCGGGCTTCTGGCCCTCGTACGGCTTCGTGCTCACCGTCTTCACATCCGGCCCGCCCATCGTGCCTTGCTCGCTCGCTCGCTCTGCTCGCTCCCTATCTCGCTTCCCTCCTCCGCTCCACCTGCTGCGCCGCTGCCGCGATCCGCGCGCTCTGCCTCCTGCGCTCGCCGCCCTGCTGTCTGCAGTTGATCGGGATTTGCTGCCGCGTCTTCATCATCGTCATCCCGCGACAATCTTTTTCCACGCGAATCAACGCACACACTCACTCACTCTCTCTCTTGTGCACTCCAACAGAAGAAGCGCAAACAGCAGCCTCGCCAGCTGGCTGGCGACGGTCCAAGGCACTCCAGCAAAGCCCCGCGAGAACCGGCTGCGGACCCCTCCTCGCGAGCTCAAGCTGCTGCGCAACAGTGGCAGCAGCGACAGCTGCGGCCTCGCTGCTCGGGCAGAGCGTCGTAAAGCCTCGGGGCCGCCGGGGAATCCGAGATCGAGGCTTCGTCCAACACCGGCACCTCCCGTGAGCAAAAGCAAGCACGTATAAGCAAAAGAGCATAAAAGCAAAAGAGCATAAAAGCAAAAGAGCATAAAAGCATAAGAGCATAAAAGCAAGCCAAAAAGCCCATTCGAGTATACTATACTTCTGTGCACACACGCACACCCCATGACTTCGCAGTCACCTCCCTCGCCGTCCCTGGCCCACCGTCGCGGCCGTCAAGAACTTCTCCATCATGGACCTGCACAGCCAGAAGTACTCTGCAGAGCCAAAAGAACTTTGTGAATCATGTGGACGACGGCGGGAACCCCGGACACGGAAAGGAGCCTCGGGCTGGACAGAGGGGCATTAGTCGGGCGGCAGTCGGCCGGAGCTTCGCAGCTTTGACGATCTAGCCATACCGCAACACGCGCGAGCAGCGGCCGGTCGAGGACTTGGCATCGCACGTGTGAGCGCCCTGACATGCACGCGGCCACGGAAACGGAGGCGATGTGCAGCTGCATCCGTGGATAGTGACCAGTGACGCAAATCTCTCTCAGAGTCAAGCCCAAGTCTTCTAGGCTAGTAGCCTAGTGTAGTCGCAACACAAAGTGACGTCACCCTTGGAGATAATATGCATAAAAGACCCAATGCAATAGAAGTGGACTATTCGTAACGGCTCCCCATGAGTCAGCGGTGACCATCTCTGCTCGACGTCCCATGCAGTTGTCCTTGGCCCTTGCAGCCGCGCTGGGCTGGCTAGAGAGAGAGAGAGAGAGACAAAGGGAGAGACAGAACGCGGCCAGCCAGCTGGGTGCACAGGCACAGAGCCACTTGGGCACCGCTGACCGAACGTTATCCCGCCATGGCCGCCCCGAATCTGAAACATATTCCCTTGGCGGAAGGGCAGGCCAAGGTCTCGAATATGTTCCGCGCAAGAGACCGCAGCGCGCTGGTCATCGTTCACGCGCAAGAGGACGTCGTCGCTCACGCCACCAACAGGGAGCAGGCGCTCTCCAGGCTTGACAGACTCCAGGACTCCGTCTACTTTCCCTCGACCTTTGTTGTTCTGCGATGGCACCCCGCACGGCACTGCTCGTTTGTGCAAAACCACCCTGGCGCGGACATCGGCGAAGTACGCTACTTGTTCGAGCTCGGCGACACGCAGCGCCTGCGCAATGAGGAGTGCGTCGCGGGCACCTTTGGGGTGACTCCCTTGCGTCTTGAGGTATCCAACCACATTGTCTTTACAGGCACCGACCCACGCCGCGACGCCTACTCGGCCTTCAAGGACGCTGGATCAGAAAAGCTTACGACCCTCTATAAAGTACTTCACGCCAAGGCCATTGACGAGCTCTACATTTGCGGAGACTCCGACGCCGTAAGGTTCACAGCCATGGACGCATGCAGCTTCCTCGACAAAGCACGCGTCCACATCGTCACAGATGCCTGCATCCAGAATGCGACCTCTTTGAGTCGTCCAATCGGTACAGAAGACTCTCACAACTCACAGTACCACGTTCGCTATAGCCACGTTGACGACATCATCGCCTCGTTTGCGCCACCACCTTCGCCCATGAGTACACCCAAGCCAAGCCCGGGGGCACCCCGAACCTTTAGTTTTGACGGGACGAGAGTGAACCACGAGCTGGCCATTAGTCTTCTCGATGAGAGTGTTCTCATGCTCGCCGGCTCTTCGGGATCATTGCTCACCGCAAAACGACTTGCCGAGCTGCCGGACATAAACGCCCCGTCATCTTTGTGTGGCCGCACACTTCTCCACGCCTGCTGCTGGTCGGGCAACGTTGGAGCAATCGACACCTTGTGCGCTGCGCGACCCGAAATTGATCCAACGTGCCTTGACGACAACGGCTTCACGCCTCTAGCCTTGGCCCTCCTCTTCGCGCCGCGAGAAGCAAGAGTGGAAGTCACGAAGCGTCTCTTGGCCGTCTCTCCGAAATTGCGTGCCAAGATTCCCATGCAGCGCTTTGCGCCGCATCAGCAGACAGCACTTATGATTGCCAGCGAGAACGGCGACGCAGAAGTCGTGGATCTTCTTCTCGAGGTCGACGAATCCGAAGATCACATTCGCTGCATCGACGCCTGTGGGCGATCCGCCATCATGCTTTCCCTATCGCAAGAAACAGAGTCTCACAATCGCGTCTCGAGGCTTTTGTTCGAAAGAATTCCGCTGCACTCGCGTATTAGTCTCCTCGAGGCCTCCGACAATGGCGGTTGGAACGCCCTCCACTATTCTGCTCGCAGTGGCGCCTTTGCCCACCTTTCCTGGCCTACACTATTAGGCAACGCTAGTTATTTGTCTGCGTTGCCGGTGAACGCCCTCACGCAGGGCGCATTCACCTTTCTACACCTTGCAGCAGCAAACGGAAAGTTCGAGGTTATCCGTACGCTCGTGGAGCTCTCCAAGGACGGAGAAGATCCATTCGATCGTTTGGCAGATATTATCAAGGTCAACCTTACTGTGAACGCCCCGCTCGCCAGGACAGTGCGCGAGCAGCGCAAGACAGAACTCGATCTTGCAATTCAGCATGGTCATCTTGAGACCGCGCGCATGCTCTTGCGCATCGGATGCCACGCTTCTGCAAATCTTGGCTACATGCAAGAGCTTTTGCATCGTCTCGTGCTCATGGGAGATGTCGAGGCGTGCGAAAACATTCTCGCGTTTTCCATGGAAAACGAAATTCGAATCGACCATGCTCTAGTCTCGCTCACAAAGCGCATCGAGGCTCCGGAGGTCTGTACATCTCGATGCTCCGACTTCAAACCCGTCCTACAGTTCGTGTATCATTGCGCCTCGTGCAATATCGACGTCTGTCTCGTCTGTAGAGAGCGCTGCCATGCGTCATGCGCGCAGTCAATGACACCCAAGGGATTCGGCCTCGCGTTGTGCGGATGCAGCAGTCGTAATCGCTGGGCTTGCCACGCATCTACATCGATTGACCCTCGTGAGCGCGCTGCAATGGCGTTCGACCCGACTCCCCTCGACACAAGCATCGTCAGGCTTAGCGCTTCCACCGAGTCATTGGCCCGTCGGCTCGCACGGAACATGCACAATGTCTGGTGCAAGATCAAGCTCGAGCAAGGCTGGCAGTTTAGCCGCACTCGCGACGATGCGCGCAAACTGCACCCGGCCTTGGTGCCCTTTGAAAATCTCGCCCCTGGGGATGCAAAGTACAATACGCACATGTGTCAAGAGACGGTCAAGCTCATCATCCTCCTCGGATTCCGTCTCGAGTCGCCCTCCGAGACGCAGCTCGCCAGCCAGTCCAAGACTTCGCCGTCCAACGTGCTCACCTCGCGGAGCAGGCAGGACTCGTTAAAGTATGCCGAGGAGCAATGGGACGAGTCAAAGCCGGGCTGCGCCCCCATCGACACGACAAAAGCACCAGATACGCTTTCCAAGCACCTCGAAGACCTTATTCGCTGCATCTCGGTGAACTCGCACGAGGTTTGGGCACGCGAGAAGATCAATCAGGGGTGGCGCTACGCGCCCCAACGCAACATTGCTCGGAATCTCAAGCTCAACTCATCGCTCGTACCATACGCCCAACTACACGAGGATGAACGCAACGCACTTCGCGAGGGCGTCGAGCAGACCATCAAATCAATCATGTCGCTCGGATGGCACATTGAACCTCTTAGCGAGGTTGCAACTGCGAATACCCTCCGCCGAACGCAACAGCGAGCGGAGCGCGCCAGTGTCGACATGACCTGTGAGCGAATCGCATACCACAACGTCGACGAGATGCGTGTGCAACTCCTAAGCTCGTACCTCTTGGCCGCGGTGAGACGTGGACACCTTGACTCCATCAACATTATCCTTTCTCACTCCGCCCAGCACGACGGAGCTGACCTCAACGCGACCGATCGTCAGGGCCGCTCTGGACTCTCCATCGCTGTGCTAGGGGGTCATTATGCCACTGCGCGTCACTTGCTGGCGCTCCATGTGGATGCAAACGTTCAGGACCGCAACGGCTTCACTGCCCTCGCATTTGCCGCCTATGTTGGCAACGTGGAGATGCTCAAGCTCCTCGTCGAGTCGGAGGTCGATGTGAATGTGCTCATACCAGACCATCTCGGTTTCACAGCTGTACATCACGCCGCGGCCAGAGGCCACTCCGATGCGTGCGAGTATTTGGTGAAACATTTGCAGCAGCTCTACCAGGCTGATGAGGTCGTCAATCTCAACCTCAACGGCGTCGCCTCTCTGGGTTTGACAAAGAAGATTATGGAACAGTCGAGCCAAGATATGAGTGAGCCTCCTCAAGGCAGTGACGAGTCTTCATATAAGCTTACACACGGTTCCCAAGAATTCCTCCGCCCAAACGGGTCGCCAAATGAGCCGACTGGAACGCAAGACGGTGTCGGTTTTGTCGACAAGGGCAACGATGGTGACAAGGAAGGACACTCACCAACCAAAGAGCGACAAGGCTGGGGTGTCTTGGCGCCAAGACTTCCCAAAGCTTCGGTGTTCCCCCTGGGCCGCGGCGAGACGGATCGACGTTTCAATGGCCCGAGGCTCTCCAAGTACTCGCCTCTCTCGCTCGCAGTTCAAAGCGGTCAACTTGGCACCGTCGAGACGCTCATCCGACTCGCCGCCAACCCGATTCTTGAAGAAGATCCAGAGCTGCATGACGTGACGTACTCTTCCTACTACCGAGCTCTCGCTCAACATATTCGCATTGGCGACGATGTCCAGTGTGTATGCGCAGAAATACAAGATCGGACCTTTGCCTGGACATTTCGAGCTGCAGGTCTTTCGCGGGCGTACCATCGGAAGTCCACGCGTGGTATCGAAGAGGTCGCCGCACCCAAACCTGTGGTCACGCAACAGACGCACAGTTTAGAGCGCTGTCTTCCCGAAGTTCTGGCAGGTAAGAGCCTGCGCGAACTCCAACTCATACTCAGAGACCTCGAAGCGCGTTTTTCGGACTCGACGAGAATGATCGACATGCTCAACCGTGCGCTTCCGGTGCGTCGCTGGCGCAACCAGCACGCCACCTGGCATTTTTTTCGCGAAACCACGGTCCTCATGGCCCTGCTCATTGTTTTTGCCATGATGGTCCCACTCGCTCCAGACTATGACGTCGCCTCAGAGCGCGCCTGGCGCGTCAGCGTCGTCAGCGAGCTCCGCAATAGCCTCGAGAACGTCGACTCGTTTTCAAGCATGCAAGACTGGTTCATCGAAGAGTTTCCAAAGATGCTGCGCTTCACAAAAGAGGAGGGACTTTCTATTCTTGAGTTCAACCGTGTCATTGGTGCAATTCGCACGCAACAAACCGTAAATTTTGTGCTGAGCAGTCACCTCTCGTGGACGCAGGTTAGCAAGGTCGATATTAAGTCGATCCCGAGCAATGTCACCTCGGCCCTCATTCCTCAGCGGCCCATCCCAGCCATGAAGCTTGCTCTGCAAGAGCACGCCCAACTCACTGACACGGATGGTCTCGAAAGTTTCGTAATGGAAATGAACGTGCACAATCCCCTGCACAACTTGCACGGCATCATCGATATCGGCATCTCCACATCGTACTTTGGTAGTTCGACGGTAAGCGTTTCCGTCAACGAGTTTCGCATCGACTATGGTCGCTTCCCGCCGTCGCGCGCATTCCAAGTCACGCTCTTAGCCATGGTGAGCGTGTTGCTTCTGCTACTGGCGCGGTTCAAGAAGTATCGGACGCGCAAGACTCCCGCTCTGCTTGTCATCGCCGTTTGCCTGCTCATTGGAGTGCTTGCCGTCGATCTCGTGGCCTTCAATAATACGCGGAATCTCAAAGAAAGCCTCGGCCGCGACGATTTTGTGTCATGGCACCCGCATCTCAGAGTCTTGCAGATGGAGCGCAGGACGGTGGCGGCACTCTTTTTTCTTAGCATTATTCCATTGCTTCAGTCTGCCCGAGCCATTCCCAATATCGGCCCCGTTGTCGTAGCGCTGATCAATACGTTTGGAAATTTAGCTGTCCGCATCTACCTGGTCGTGGTTGCTGCGGCCTGCTTTCTGCTCAGTTTCACCTTTCACGTAGGATTTGGCAGCAGCGTGGCGGCTTGGAGCACGGTGCCAGGGACATTTTACTCGCTCTTTTACACGCCCTTTATCGAGACGTGGGATCCGTATGACACGATTGGATCCGAGTCGTGGTCGGGCATCATTGCCGCAGCGTGCTTCATTCTCTTTGCGACAATCAATCTGAACCTACTCATTGCAATCGTTACCGATGTGTATCCCAAAGAACGCGAGGCAAGCGACTCGATGTGGGAACAGCTCGTCACGGCAGGGATCGAAATGCGTCTACGCGCGTATAATAAGCGCCGCTTCCATCTGCATGCTGCTGAAATTTCTTATTGGGATCCCGCAAAAATCATCCCAGATGCAGTGCAGCGTGAATCGTCGTCTTCATCCGCATCCTCGACATCCAGTGCATTTCCGGGGCAAATTGTTGGATCCGAGGACAAAACGACCTCAGAGGCGCTGAACGCGCAGTTTCAATCGGGGCGAGGCGCCACGGATGAGACGAGTGTCTCAGCGTTGTCTCCCGGAACAGCGCGCCCTCCCGTCACCACATCAGATTCCTTTTACTCCTCCTCGACGACAACACTACAGGCGGGTCCCTCCGGTTGCGACCGAGCGTTGGAAAGACAGAGCTCACGGCTTGAAGCGCTTGAGCGCAAGCTCAATCTTGTGTTAGAGCAGCTCACGCATGTTGCGCAAACGCCAGGTCCTACGTCTTCATCCGAGCCTGCACAAAGTATACCAGAAGCAGCCAAAAGCGGATTGCAATCAAGTCGTACACTTGCACCCAAGAGTGCACCAGCAGCAGAGCCTGCTATAGCTGCGGAAGTAAACGTTCGAGAAGACAAGCTTTCTGAAAGCCCTCGGCCTATCTTGAAAATCCCTTCCGAAGACCTCGATAGCCCGAAGCTCGCCGCCAATTCGCCTTCGCCCAAAAGACAGCTATCGGCTCGGGCTGAAGACGATCGCTTGCGCAACTTTATCAGGGATGCATTGGCCAATGGCCCGGCAAGGCTGAGCATGATCAAAGATTCTGTCATTGATCACGGCTGGAGCTGGGATCGCGCGAGGGAATTACGGCGCGATATGGGTGTTCTCCAGCATAAGCAAACTCTAGAAAACGGCCAGGTCGTGCGTATGTGGGAGTACGCCGTCACTAAAGCCGCTGCTTCTTCATCGAAATAAGTGAAGCGAAAGCTGCGCTGCTTCGAACAGATAGAAAATAGGTCTACAATTGTTGAATGTTAAATGATGCCTCTGAACCGTGCCTTAAATGTTTGCGCTGAGTTCTGACCAGACTTGTCAAATGCGCCAGCGATACAAGCAGAATCCGCGTCAAGGTGCGCAACATGAAGGAAACTTCGCATTGCCGGCGTCCGGTTTAGCCATCCTTGGAATTTGCTGTTCGCCCCGTGTGGTTTAATGTGGAGGTAGATCTCGGGTGGTACATGCAATGCGGTTTGGCAGGTTACCTCGCCAGAGACCTCGAAGGGAACCTGGGCCTCGAAGGGCGGCCTCCCAGATCTCTTGACGGCTTTGGCAACACGCGTTTCGTCAGCGTCTCGAGTGCTCGGTGCTTGTGGCTGTCGAGAGAAAGAAGAAGAAGAAGAAGAAGAAGAAGAAGAAGAAGGTGAAGGAGGTGAAGGAGGTGAAGAAGATAGAGGTGGAGATGGAGGTGAACTTTGCTCGCGCTTGGTCTGCAATGTGTCCATTGACGGTACTGGCGGCGGCGGCGGCGGCGGCGGTGGCGGCGGCGGTGGCGGCGGCGGCGGAGAAGGCGGCGGGGAAGGCGGAAGTGGTGGTGGTCCTGTAGGACATTGCTCTATTGGATTGGCTAGCGACCCAGACGAAATTGCTCGACGAGAACTAGGTGGAGGTGTTGGCGGTGCGCTCCTTGCGAGCTCCTGACTCGTTTGCGTCGCCATGGTGGCTTTTCTTACATGCTTGATTCGATGTCGGTGCATCCTTGACGTTTCCGTAGTCGTCGGATGCGGCATGAGAAGAGGCGGCAAAGTCCTAATCTCTGATGGCATGGAAGACAGCGGACGTGGTTTGGCTCGTGGTGGCGTGCTTGGTCTCAATGCCAGATTATCACGTGGCGCAACATCTATGTCATCAACAGGTTCTCGAAGCGTGCTCGTGGCCAAAGGTGCACGACGCACGCGAAGCAGAAACCTCCGTGCGGCAATTCCTTTCGCTGCAGTGGGCTCGTCTTCGCTCTGCATGCTCTGCTCATCATCGCTTCTGCTCTGTTCATCGCTCTCAATGTCGTGGACTTCTTCGTCGCTGCCTTCGCCATCTCCAGGTTTACCCTGGCCCAGACCCATATTCGAATTAGAAAACGTTTGAGTCAGAGCTTGTATCTCTTTTGTCGTTGGTCGTGCCGCAAGTGCATCTGCAATGTCTTCAAGGCGAGCAGCAAAGCCCCCGAGTGCATCGTGAAGTCTTGTTTCCTGTCGAACCTCTGCGTCGCGCTGTCTGGAATGCACGCGCTCGAGAGCCTTACACATGTCTTCGTACTGGTCACGTAAACGTCCGAGTATGTCGAGGGCTCTCTCGTCCGCAAGAGGGCGCGCACGATCCTCCTGCAGAATACTTTGCTCAGCCTGAGGCCTTTTGAAAATCCAAGGGCTGGGATCGTCCGCGCTCGGACTTTCGCTCTCGCTTGCGAAAAAGTCCACATCCGAATGACTACTTTCACTCTCATTTTCACAGCTTTCGGGTGCCGAGGTTGGATACGATCGAATACTTGCAATTTCGCTGCTTTCTGAGCCCGCGTCAACGCGAAGATCGTCAAGAAGCAACTTATGTTCTTCTTCTCTTGGGTCAGACACTTGCGAGGCCTGCGTCAGTTCTTCCATAGATAGACTTCCGTCAATGGATCGACTCCTCTCAAGGTCGGTGTCGCCTTGATGGGGTCTTGCATCGTTAGCAGATCGACTTGCAGTATCGAACGGTTCACGGATGCTTGAAGATAGCGATTCGGGTGGCGTTGATGGCGAGGTCATGGAACTAACCCCGACCTGGTCGGGCGCGTCCTCGGCGGGAACGTCAACTTGAAGCTTGGATGCCGATGGAGATTCGTGATGGCTCTCTTCGTTCTCAAGAGAAGTTGGCCCTCCGAGCAAAACGTCCATGATTTCGACGAAGCGCTGGTCTCCGGTTTCGGCGCATTTGACCATCTCCTCTCCGGGAAGATACTGCGCCCTCCCATGCGAGCGCAAAAAGTCAGAAAGCTGGGAATTGGATTTTTGTGAAGTGGTAATGCGCCAGAATTGAAGAGCTAGACTCTGTAGCAAGGGCCGCCAAGCCGCGACAAAGGGCGAAATGGGGACGTCGTTTCCGCATAAAACATTGCGCCACGTCATTTTGCATCCTGAAGTCCACGCGAGAAGTAGCGCGAGTTTGCCAATGAAAATAGCCGGGTGAACTCTGCGAGACTGATAGACGTCGACTCTTTGCGCTGAAAATGCAAAGCGGTCGACTTTGTCCTCGAAAACGGCCATGTCAAGGTCAACGAGAAGGATCCAAAGAAGCGCCATGCACACTGCATCGGACTCTTTGGAGGTCTGCACGTGCAAAACAATGCGTGCGCAAGATTGGAGGTCACGGACAACGAGCTGAGCGACAAGTTGGCGTTGAAAAATATCGGCGCGCTGAGAGGCGTCAAAGCGAGCACGGACAGCCGGGTGGGCAAGCGCGCTCAATGCGTGTCGCGGGTCTCGCGTCGAAGCAAGCACGCGATGGGCAATGTCAACGCTGTCAGCGGTCGCCAGAAACATGCCGGCCAGAGCCGGGTTCCAGTCTGCTACGCGCTTGCTCTGATGCGCAAGAAGACCGAGATCGAGCCAGCGGACAGACCTGCGTGTGGGATGGGCACATGGACTCGGTACAGCAGCAAAATTTGGGTCGTTGAGAAATTCTGCGGCCATGACGGTGCCCAGAAGTCGAAGGGCGCCTTGATGAGCAGCCCGAGTCTCCGCGTGCGCCCACCAGGTCCGTGCTGCCAGGATCGCCTCGTTGAGATGCATGCGGCGAAGAAGGAGACACATGAGCGGATAGCTGCCGTCCGGATCTCGAGCATATGCAGCCTCTGCGTCCTCATATTGACCTGCAAGGAAATAATCGTCGCCTGAAGGAACATGTGCATGCGCCAATCTGTTTCCCCGGAGGTCTTCCGCATCCATTTCGACGTTGACTCTTCGTGAATGCCGGGACTCGATGCGTTGCGCATCCCAGGCAGCTTTACGCTGCTGCACGTATGCGAGCACAGCACGCGCCAATGCTTCATGTTCAGGCGAGGCAGCGTCTTTCGCAGCATTGCCTAGATCGGTCCACTGGCGGTCAAAGATCGTTCCATCCGACGCCGCTGTTTCTGTTGCAGCGTGCCGGAGCGAGGCTTCGGCAAAGCGCAAAAGGTGCAAGGCCAAATGAAAGTGTTCATCGCGCACGAGGCTGCGCACCATGTGTTCTGTGAGCATGACCGCATGTCGCGCACCTTGCGCGTGAGCCTGGGCGAGGGAAATAGCATGCGAGGCAGCCGCGAGGGCCTCGCGCGGCTGGTCTGCAAGGGCACGACGCACGGCATGTGCAGTGCAATGTGCCACAGTTGAGGCGAGCGCACGTTCTGCGGGTGTCCATACGAGTGGCCCCGCAAATGTGCACAGCGCCCACGCTTGCAACGCCCGCTCCACGTCGGATGAGTGTTTCGAGGCCGCTAAGCCTTGCAGCATGGGAGACAAAGTGTCTGCTGCATTGTTAAGACTATTCTTCTGACATTTTTGTTGGAAAAACGAAAGTGCGTCTTGGTCCTCTGAACGGCGCGCCTCGCCGGGAAAGCGTTCAATGAGCGCCCGCGCAACCGAAATGAAGGAATGGCCGAAACGAAGTGACGTGCGAACGCGCTGGGCGAGGCGATGACCAGGGAGCATGAGATGAACGAGGTTACGATTTCCGTCACACCATGTGATTTCAGGCAGATTTGCGTGTCTTGCAAGGGCAAAATGAGAGGCAATCTTGCCACTTGCTTCAAAAGGCTCGAGGCTGCGAAAAAAGAGCCGAGAGGCAAAGCGCGGTCCGTGTGGTGTTGCTGCCAGCGCAATCGGGGTTCCACCACCTGTAAAGACACAGAGAGAGCCGTCGGAAAGCGTCAACGCAATAAAGGTTGCATCAAAGGTCCAGCAAAGGTCGCATACACGTAAAGAGATGGCTTCCTGAGCAGACAAGCGTAAGGCCTCTTTGAGAGAGACAACGATGGCCTGGGTCGTTTGTGCAGAGGCAATAAGGAGCGTCGGGTCCCTCTGCGTGTTTGAAGCAAAATTTACGGCGCAGGCCATTCGCTGGCCATCATCTTTCAAAGTTTGCACAGCGAGTCTGACCGAATGCACTGCATCGGCACCAACCTCATGATGCGGAAGCGGTATTTGAAGGGCTCGTCCGTGTTCCCGAACGAACTCTGCGCGCCATGGGTCCCAGGCAGTTGCGAGGCTAGTGAGAGCAACAAGGGAACGCTTGCGCGCGACATCTGGAGAAACGAAAACTTGAGTGAGATTGACAGCAGCTCGCTCGGCATGAGTGGACAACCATTGAACTTTTGCGGCGCGGCAGCGCGCGCGATTCTCGGCGACGAGATGCCAAGCTGGACGCGCACTTTTTCGGGACATCAGCGGGACAGCCAGTTTGGACTCCTGAGGCGATGGCGGATGGTACATCCAGATTTGATTGCTTGGTGTTGTGAGGAGAACACAGCGAGCATCGTCAGAAATTGCGAGATGAACGGGAGCTGGATCGAGGGTCTCTGTTTTGGCGAGAGTCTCAGGGTAGGGGACTCTGGCGTAAAGTGGATGATCAAGGTCATTGAGGTCAAAGATGTGGACCGCACGGTGATCGTGAAGGGCTGCGGCCGCGTAGCGCCCTGAGGTGCAGAGCGCGAGACAGGCGACCTTGCGAAGTTTGGTTTTTTGGCGGAAGACTTTGCTGGAGGCTGTCCCGGTATAAAGCGAATAGATGCGCGCCTCACTCGATTTTTTGCAAGTGGCGACGATGGTGAGTTTACGAGAATCTGGGTCCTTGGCGTTGCTAGGTGTGCTGGTTTGGCACTCGTGATGATGATGATACGCAATGGCCTCGACCTTTTTCCAGAGCCTGGGTTTGTTTACGGCAGCGGTCCCGGTCTCTATTTGATCATCATTTTCTGTGTCGCTGCGTCTTGGCTTGAGGCTTCTCGCCGCGTAGTGGACCTTGGCGAGCATCTCGGTTTTGCTCGAGACGAGCGCGTTTTGCTCTGTCCGGAGCCCGAGGGCGGCCGACGTGCGTAGAAGAAGCACGCGAGGCTCTTTCGTCCACGCGTACGCGCACGGCTCCGCCTGTCCGTCTGGGACCCGCGGCCCCGGGCCGCCCACCGTCGGAGCGCGCCGCGAGCTCTTCCCGTCCTTGCATTAGCCTACTAGCAAAGTATCGTCCGTTGCGAGGGCAGAGCGGGCTGCCGAAATTACTGAAGTGAGCGTCTTTCATTCACTGCATGTTGAGACGGATGGAAAAAGAACGAGTTCCACGCGTGGGGGGGAAAGAGAGGAGATTGACATGTGAGTGAGGATGGACGAGCTATGGCAGTCTCGTTTTCGCAGACCTACTCGCCATCGTAGCTGGAGTTCGGAGCGCCGGAGAGCGGGACGATGCAAGTTGAAGAGCGAGACGGATGGTGAACATGTCGGTTTTATGTCAGTACGTATACCATGGTATGCTTACAGAGCACTTTGACTCGTCTCATGCAGCGCAATGACAAGGGAATCACTCTCGGAGATTGAAGGCGAGCGCTCAAGGAGCGCTCAAGAGGACATGTGAATCGCTGGCAGGCACATATGATCATAATCATTCTAGAAGGTCAGAAGCACAATCGATGTTTGCGAGAACGAATGCGCGAGAGAAAAGCTTTGCTTGCCCAGGCTTTGCGTGTCGAGTGGTAGTCATCATCTGTCATCATCTGGAGCGCGAAGGTCTAAGCCATAACGTGTGGCACCTTGCGATCCGCGTCGCGTCATGTTTGCTGTTTATCATCTCAAAAACTTGGTCTTTGGATCGATGGGTCGGTCGATCGGGGTCAGTCTGTCTTGAAGGCGGGGTCTCGGAGGCATGTCGTTCATGCGAGGGGTAGGTTATGCTTCGCTTGCTTGCTTGCTTGCGTTTTGTGCGCGCGTGCGTGAGACTTGTAGGAAAGTAGATTGGTCGGTTGGTTGATTGGAAGAAAGAAAAGTTCGTAAAGTGCGGACACTTGAAAAGCCAATACTGGCCAGCTGGCTAGCTGGCTGGCGAGGTGGCGCATGGCAGGCGTAAAATAATCACTGATTCCTTCGCGAAGAGTGATGTTGGTGAGAAAAGTGCCCAGAGCCAGGGACCTGAGTGTGGTGCGCCGAAGGCGATTGAAGTCCTTTGGGCGAGCTCGAAGACGTTGGACCTGCTGGCGCCGAGGACGAAGTGTACGCGGGAATCTTGGAATCATCGGCCTCGTCACGGTTAATCTCAGAGTTGCCATCCCCGTCTTCGTCGTGGGTAGCTGGGGCCTGTTGATGGAAGACGAGGTCATGAGGCTGGTGCGAATGCTGGTGCGCCATCATAAAATTGAAGTGGCCCTCTACCTCTTCCTTCGTGAGCTCCAGCGAGTTTGTCCTGGGCACAGCCGACTCAGGTACATCAGGTTGACTTGCCTCTCCAAGAGAAGCGAGCGACATGCCACGA
Organism: Schizochytrium sp. CCTCC M209059; assembly: GCA_000818945.1. NCBI lineage: Eukaryota > Bigyra > Thraustochytrida > Thraustochytriidae > Schizochytrium > Schizochytrium sp. CCTCC M209059. Next base: position 40,539 of record KN805468.1, read on the forward strand.
CCAAAGAACGAGGAAGACGATGACGAGGAGGAGCTCATACCCATCATGCCTGTGTGGTAGTTGGGCGGCGCACTTCCACGTCGGTCTTTGGCCCTAGCTCCTTGCGCACGGTGTTTGCGAATGGAAGCTGGCGACTCGGAGGCAGGGCGTGGCGACTTTGCATTCGAAGGGCTCAGGGCAGATGCGGGCCTCTTTCTGGACAGCGCACGTTTCTTGTTGACATGGCCATAGGGAGAAGAGGACGAGGAGGAAGAAGAAGAGGACGATGGCGACGAGGCTGCCATCGTAGACCTTGCTGTGGCTCCCATGGAAAGCGGCGGAGGACGTGTCGCACGCGCACGCGCACCTGTACCTGCACCCACAGCTGTGCTCACGGCAGCAGAGACCGCCGAAGAGGATGAGGAGGATGAAGAGGACATGGCAGATCCCATGGACGAAGCCCCGGACGAGCCGAAGCGCACCTGCGTGCTGAGGGCCGCAGGGACGGGCACGTTTTGTGCCTGCGCGCTGTGGCTGGAAGCATGACTGTCGTGGCCAGGCGTATTGCCATCCGTGTCCTGATCGGCCTCGGCTTCGGGGTCGAGATCAGCATCAACGTCAACGTCGACTTCGGCACCGGAACTCTCGGCGGCCTCCATGCGAGCCCAGATTTGGCGCGCGAGCTTGGTGAAGTTGCTTCTGGAAATGTGGTATCCCTGCAAGCGGAGCGTCGACTCTTTGTGTTTGACGCCGTCAACGTGCTCGACGATTTCCACATCTTGGACATTGGACTTGACCAAGAAGCGATAGAGTCTAGTCATGAGAGCAGACCAGATGCAACTTTTGGGCGGCGCATTATCACGACTGGTGCGGTAAGCTTGCAAGACCATCTTGGTTGCTTCACGGAGCATAAAGACCCGGCGATCGCCATTGCAGGTGCTGCTTCGGGAAAAGGCTTGTGAGAAGGCGGTGGCGTCGAACAAGAGGCGTTGGTTTCCTCGGATCAGAAAGTTGAGATCATCCTCAAAGAGCACTGCGTGACGGTGCTTGGCCTTGTCCCGAAGAGCCCATTTTTCCAGGTCGTTGCGCTCCGCGGGGGTGAGCTGGTCCCTATGATAGGATTCGAGGGCGTCGAGGAACCAGTTTGCTTCTTTGGCGGTCATGTCTTCTGTGCCGCTTTCTTGGTGTAGGGACACGAGGCCTTCCGTCTGCTGCTGCTGCTGCTGCTGCTGCTGCCGGTGGTCTTCAAAGGAAGAAGATCCACTCGATACAGCAGTGGCCCCTGTTTCTCGTCCTGATAGCGGCGGCGGTGGTGGTGGTGGCGGCGGTGGCGACGAGGGCGCGCGTGGGTTCATGTGATGAGATGGCAGTGGTGCTGATGTGGTTGCATCAAGATCGCTGGTCAGCAAGTCTGCGTGGTCATGGTGATGTTGGGGGAGATGATGGTGTTGGTGGTGATGGTGTGGGTGATGAATGGGCCGGTGCCGACCCTGCTGAAAGTGGCTATGACCTGGAATCTCGGAGACCTGCTGATTTGCTTGGCGTATGTGCGCTTCTTCGGATTCTGATCGTTCGCCGCTGGAGGCGGCGGCGGGCGTACGAGTACGCCCACCGCCGCGCTCGCTGCGGTCAAACCCGTCTTTGATGGTGTTTGCTGCGGTGGCCCCCCACGCTGCAAAGTCTTCTCGGATGGGACGCGGTGCGGTCAACAGCATCGGCGGGCAAGCTCGCCCAAACGTTCAACGGCAAAGAGCAGATATACCCTCGACGGATTGGGCCGTCCAGATGCTTGTAGCTTCGATCGGCTTGTCTTGTTGCTTACTTGCTGTTCTCCTGAAGAGTAGATTGCGGATCTGGGGCCGCAAGCTGTGCTGTTGGCCAGCTAGCTAGCTAGCTAGCTAGCTAGCTATTTATTTAGCTAGCTAGCTAGTTGGTGAGGACGAAGGTAAGATCCTATTGGAGGTGTGACTCTTGGTTCAGCACTGAGCGATGGCAAGAAACGCCGGCCACAAGGCGCACACCACAATGGGCCGCGCCGGCTCTGTCTCTTTTGTCTTTTTTGCCTGGCCAGCCCGCCGGCCGACCGACTGACCGAGGTTGAAGGAAGCTTCTCTCCTCCCCTTCCCCCCTTACTGCGCTTGGAGATCCAGGCTACAATCAATCAATTGATCAAGCAAGCGCGCAAAGCCGTTCTGCCTTGGTTGGATTTTTTAGCTGACGCTTGGAAGACGGACGGAGAAAGAAGAGGGATCGTTACAATGGGTGATCAATGAGTGAATCAACACGCTTACGTTGTGCTTTTATTCCCTGTAACCTGTGCAAGTATGTCAAGAGCGCGCGTCGGTCAGTATTTTCGTTGTTGCTTTGAATGCAGACATTTCTGTCGCAAGCCCGCAAGAGTGATCCATTTCGTCCTCCTTTTTCTTTTGTTCCAAACAAGGATCCAAGCCCCACACCTGATGTTGTTCGTCTCACTAGGAAAGGGGAGAAGGGATGAAGCGACAGGAAGCCCCATTTGGCCCTGCGTTGCCTTGCATGCATACCCCGCTTTAGCGCCCGTCCATCTTCATGGAGAGACGGTCTGGCCTGGCTTCGCTGGCGCTGCGCTAGAGGCCACCAGGCACGTACGTCCATGCCGGCGACGGCTCTGCCATATTGTATTCCCTTTTGCTTTCGCAAAATGGACTCGGGGGCGAGATGCAATATGATTGACGCGCGACCGGAGGAAGAGACGGGCAGGGCAAACGGCACATGGTTTCTTTCTTTCGCCATGCGGGCCACCGAGATGGCGTCGCGAGACTGCCCGCTAACCCCGCTACCTACGCCCGTACGCACGCCTGTAGAGCCGAGTCGAGCATAGAAGGCACGCAAGGATGGATGGATGTAAAGGGAGGGAGGGACAAGTAGACTTACCTTGTTGTGCCAATGGACGCGCGCGTCTTCGTTCGTTGCGGAACTGTCGGAACAGAGGGGATGCACGTTCGCGGTGTTCGGAAAACCCTGTCCTGTCCACCGGGTCCGCTCGATGCGCGAGAAGGAAGCGGAACCGAGCAGGACGCTCGTCCGCTCGCTCGCACGCACGTGCAGGCCGTGTCCCGAAGCAAGGACTTTGGGTCTTCTCGTCCGGGCCAAACGCGGCGCGCCTCGGGCCTCCTGCTCGTGGGCGCTGGCGCTTGCTGGCGTCAACCTCTAATCTCGGGGCCGGCCACGGGAGGACGCGACGTATCGATCGATCAGATCAGTCAATCAACGCGCCGATGGACGAGAATCCACTTCTGGCGATGCTGCTTTTTTCTTTGGGAGCAAGATTGGCGCTGGAAGACCGAGGCGCGAAAATGGACTCCTGTCTGGCCGGCTTCTCGCCGCGCAGGGTCCCGCGGGAGCTTCTCGCTCGTTCGCTGGCTGGTGCAGGCAGACAGGCGGGCGGGCAGAGGCAGACAGGCACAGCGACCTCGCTGCGCACGCCGCCGCCAAACGTGAAAGCGCGCTTGTTTGTTTGTTTGTTTGCTTGATCGCCCGCTCGCTCGCTCACCAAGGAGGCGAGGACGTGGCGTACCTGCCTTTTCTTTTCTTTTCTTTCTCTCTCTGTTTTCTCTCTCTCTATCTCTCTTTTCAAGCTTGCTTGCTTGCTCGCTCGCTTTGCTTCGCTTTGCTACGCTACGCAACACCAGCCCTGACGTCCAGGCCGCTCGGGACTTGCGGCGTGCGTGCGTGCGTGCGTGCGTACGAGAAGTGCCGCCGAGCGCTTGCTGTTCTTCTTGTACGCTGCTGCTGCTGCTGCTGCTGCTGATCCCTCTTTCTTTTCTTTTTTCCCCCTTTCCGATTCCGATTGATCGTTTGACTCACTGTGAGCCGGCAGGTCTTTCAAGCTCCTTTATTGGCCTCTCTCTCTCTCTCTCTCGCGGGCGCGCTCCTGCTTGGCTTGGCTTGGCCTGACAGCACAAGCGCAGCGCTGCGCGAGTCGCGGCCTATCTGGCTCTGGATCTGTGCGAGCTGACTTGAGGCGAGCTCCTCTTCTATCCTCTCGTGTCCGAACACGACACGACAGACACAGAGTGCGCCGCGACGACTTTCCGACTTTCCGACCGCCTGCCGCGCCTCTTTCGAGCGAACGCTTGCGCGCGTGCACGCCGGGCCTCCCTGCTGCTCTCTATCTCTCTCGACCGCTCGTGCGCCTTGCGGTCCGAGGGGTTGGGACGCGAGGCTCTCGGCAAACGACGCGGGCAAAGGAAAAAGAAAGGGAAAAGAAAGGAGAAGGAGACGTGCGACGACACGCACGATGCCACGCGCTGTGCGTGCACTTGCTCGCTTTTCGCTCTCGCGTTCGAGCGCGACGCGGGCAAGCTCGCGCTGGTGCTGGTGCTGGACTGCTAGCAGCTAGCGAGGTAGCAGGGCTAGCTTGGGCCGTCCGGCCGGCCGTCTGGCTGGCTGGCTGGCTTGACTTGGGCTGGGCTGCCGGGACGTGCTCGCATGCACGACCCTGGTCGCCCTCAGCTGCCGCGCCCTCCCTTGGGTCGCGGCCTGTGCGCTCGCGGCTGTGCCAGTCCTCGCGGGTGGCGGACGCCGAGCGCGCGCGGGTAGTTTCTGGTCTGTCCCGGGCTCAACGCCTGCGCGTCGTGCTTGTTTCCTGCCCCAAACGCAGTACAAAAGTAATACGATCGATGCCTTCGAGCGCTGTCGATGCCAGTCCGGGAATGACTGACTTGCGGCTTTTGCGCCGCTCCCTCGCTGCGATAGAGGAGGTCCGTCGAGGTACAGCTCAACTCGGCTGTTCGTGCCTAGTATGCGGGCGCACTTCGAGACGAGACGAGACTAGACTCGACTAGACTAAACTAGACTCGACTTGTCCTGGCGTCGACTCCGTGCAGGCACGTGGCCCGTCGCGGGGTCAAGTCTTGTCTTGTTTTGGCCTCGACTTCGACTCGTTGGCTTTACCCCCCGAACGCTGACCTTATGGTGTGGTTTGTCTTGGTTTGTCTTGGCTGGTCTGGCGTCTCGGCAGCGCGTGTATGCGTGCGGTGGCCGTGGCCTGGATCTCGCGTGATCCGTCTATCGCCCGAGCCCTCCCTTGGGCTCGAGCTCGCCGCCTAGCTGCTGCCCAGTCCTGCGCGTCGCGGGGTCTCTCCCTGCGCCTGCTCTTCGTGCCTGGCCTCGCCTACCTTTTAGACGGTGATTCTGCCTTTGCTGTTGCTGCTACTGCTTCTGCTGCTTCTGCTGCTGTTGCTGCCCTCGACGCTACCGACGCGACTCACTCCTGCGCGCGCAGGAACGAACGAACCAACGAACGAACGAACGAATGAACGGCGGACGGGCGCGGGACCGAGGAGCGGGAAGCAAAAGCGCAGCGAGCCCAACCCGGCCCGCGGACGCTTGGCCGCCCTCGCGTGCTCGCTCGCGGGTGCGACTCGCAGGCGAGTCGAGTCGCACGTGCGCGCTTCCGCTACTCGCGCCTCGCTTCCAGGCCTCGCTTTCGTTCGGCCTGCGCTGGGCTGAGCTGAGCTGGGCTGGGCCGAGCGGAGCTGCAAGGCGCGCTCGCTGTCGCCGTCGCTGGTGGCGTCGCCGGCGCTGGAGCGGTGGTCGCTAGCGAGCGAGCGAGCGAGATCGCTTGCTTGCGCTCGCGAGGTTGACTCCGTTCTTGGCGGGGTGCGTGGGCTCGGTGGGCTCGAGGTTGGCTCGGATCTCGCGCCGCGAGAAACCCGAGCCGCCCGCCGACCTCGCGCCGCGTGGAGGGCTTCGGTGCGCGAGCGAGCGCGCGAGCGCGCGGCCGGCCTGGCTGGCTGGCTGGCTGGAGCGAGGTTTCTGGCGCGAGGCCGGGCCTGGCTCGTGGCTTGGCGCGGCGCTGCGGCGCGATGCAGGATCGACGCAGCAGTTTGAATCGAAGCCGCGCAAAGCAAAGCGAGCCCAGCACGAGTCTGCCGCCGCGTCGCGCGGGGGAGAGGGGGTGGCGGTAGAAGGCGAGGGGAGGGCGGCGCGGCTGCGCTGCCCGCGCGCGCAATGCGAAGCGGTGCGAAGCGGAGCGAAGCGAAGCGAGCCTGCGTGTCTGAGCGAGCCTGCCTGCTGGCGGCCCCGCCCTCGATTGGTGACTGTCGCCTCGCGCACGCGAACATCGCAAGACTTGCGGCCTCCATTTCCCTCTTTCTTCCTCCTTGTCTCGTGCGCATTCCCGACTTCCGCGCGCCTTACTTTCCACTTGCCGCACGACCCTTTTCCCCTTCTCTTGGCCCTTTCTGTTCAAATTCAAATTCAAATTCAAATTCAAATTCGAATTCAAATTTTAAAGTTCAAACAGAAGAAGAAAGAATTTTTCTTTAATTTTTTTTTGCATGTGCCAGACCTCCTCCACGCAGCTGCCTGCGGTGCGCTCGCCGCTCGATTCACTCGGCCTCGGGTCGCACAGCCCGCGCGCGACCACGGCCAACCAACCAAACAGCCTGCGTCCCGTCCCGCCCCGCCTCGCCTCACCTCGCCTCGCCTCGCCTCGCCAGCCACGCACGCACGCACGCACGCGCTGGCCGGGCCGCACGGACTTGCTCACCTCTTCCTGCCTTTCTTTCTTTTCATTCTTTTCATTCTTTTCTTTCTGCCTGCGTGTGCGTCTTCCTCATTCCCCTTTTTCCTTCGCTCCCTCCCCCGCTCCCCCACACTACTCCCACACCACTGCCTTCCACAGCTGCCTTCCGCCGCGTCTTTCACCCCTTCCCCCCGCAGCCGCCGGCCGGTCCGGAGCGGCGCGCACGGGCCGACTCGCTTCGCATCTTTCTTTCCCCCCTTTCCCTTCTTTTTCGAGCGAGCGATCGCGCTCGGCGACGGGAGGCGCCGCGGCGCGCCGTGATCGCGCCGAGCTCCTCTCTGTCGGCCTCTCGTACGCCTCGGCAGCGCGCGCGGGAGAGCGGGTGGGGGAGAGGGAGAAGCTCGTTTATTTTCCCTCCCATTCTCCATCCCTCCTTCCTTCCTTCCTTCCTTCCTTCCTTCCTCTCCACCAATCCCTCTTTCACCCTCTCATTCATTCTTTCATTCTTTCATTCTTTCGATCATTCTTCTTTTCTTCCCACCGGGCCTCTTGGCCTAACTGGCGCGAGCTTCACGCCGCCGGTCGTCGCCGCGCCAAGCCGCCCCGGCAGCCATCTTCAAGCGAGGCCTCTTGAAGACCATCCTCGAGACGAGGCGGGGCCAGTCCGGGCCGGCGCGGTCTGGGCACGTGCGTCAGCCGGCGGGCCGCTCGGGCGCCAGTTCGGATCGATTGCAACAGTTGATTGATCCTCCGATTCAATTCGCTCGCGCCGCAGTCCTCTCGGGCTGAGCGCTCGCAGGCGCAGGGCGCGAGAACGCCATGACGGGAACACTCCGACGCTCGGGCGGGCGATGCTCGCTCGCGCGCAGCGTGCTCGAGCTACAATCGCGCTTATTATGACCAACAAAAGGCAAAAAAGCCAAGGCAAGCCAAAGCAAGCAAATGTCGTCGTCAGCCAAATCCATGCAAGCGAGATCCCCGCGCGTCTCGTCTCGTCTCGTCTCGTCTTGAGGTCGGTCGGGGCGAGGGCTGTTGCAAAAGCTCACCGCCGATGGCTGGCCGCGGCACGCAGCAGGCAGTGGCTGGCGGGGGCCATCCAGGCCGCCGTCCGGCCGGCGGGCTCAAGGCTGCGCCCGCGCACACCCTGTCGCGGCACGTGCCACTCTTCGTGCCGCCGTGTCAAGTTTACGAAAAAGAAAGGAGGAGAAAAAGAAAGTCAGGCCAGCCAGGCCAGGCCAGGCCGGTCAGGACAGATGATTGGCCTTTCGAATCGCCATGGCAATCGGCCGGGCGAGAGGTACTACAGAGCAGAGGCGAGAAATCGGGCCGATCGACCGCCACAACAATCATGCAGCGCGGCATGTTTTCGCTTCGGTTTGTTCCGTTTCCTTTCGACATTTCCCGGGGAGGCCCCCCTCACGCTCCCGGCGGCGTCGTCGCGAGCAGCGGGCGGACGCAGGCAGAGCACAGGCGAAAAGAAAAGCGCAGGCCGAGCAATGCTGAGCGAAGCGAACCGCGGCCCTGTGCCACGAGTCTCTGGCTGCAGCCATCAGTGGCAGCTAGTATCTTATTTTTCCTTTCTCCTTTCCAAATTGTTCTTCTTTCCCCTGCTCCCTTTTTTTACTTTCCTTTCCTTTCCTTTCCTTTGCTTTGCTTTGCTTTGTTCTTTTTACTTTTCTTTTCTTTTCTTTTCTTTTTCAATTTTTAGAAAAACAAAACAAAATCTGTGCCTTTCAATTCGTGCCATGCAGTGCCATAGCGAGCGTATGCGTGCCGAAAGTAGCACACGTGGCCAGACGCGACTCTGTGTCTGTCAGCATTTACCCTCTCTTCTTCCCCTCCCCCCCTCGAGCCTCGCTGTGATTTTAAACACGATCTCGCACCAAGACACTAACGAGCAAGCGAGCAAGCAAATCAAGCTCGAGGCCGCTGCGACGCATTGGTACTGCCTGCGCACACCCGGTCGCCCTAACCTAACTGTCATGCCTTCCTTTCTTCTTACTCCTTTTCTTTCTTTGATTTGTTTTCCAACTTGGTCTACAATAAGTGGTCGCGAACTTTGAGGCATAAAAGTAAAAGATATGTGAAAAGAAGCTCGTCCGCAAGACCAGCGACTGGGCAACCTCACCTGCTTCCGCTTCCGCTTTCGCTTCGCCACCACATTCCTTGTCTTGCCCTGTCTTACCTTTCCCTGCCATCCTTTGCCGACCAGCCAGCCGGCCACACAAACCTCGCTGACAGGCAGCAGCAGCGGGCAGTCCGGGCAGGTCAGGCGCGCTTTGGAGAGGAACAAAAAGAGAAACAATCATTCTACAAAAAATCTCGCGCCGCTTCGAAACCAAACAAAAAAAACTGGCCAGCCCGCCCTCCGCAAAGACGCTGCCAGCCACGCGCCCATTTCCCCTCGCAGCGCGGACATTCATTCACCTTCGCCCCTCCTTCCGTTCTGGCCGCTCCGCCTTAGCAGCATGCAAGCGCGCCAGCTCCGCGCAGTAGAACAAAACCAAACCAAACCAAACTTTTCTTGACAATGAAGCAAAAAAGGCTGCGCGGTCGTCGACAGGCTCCCTCCCCCCATCACTGCGGGCCCACAGTTTCCCAAAGAGGGGCGCGTGCCGTCCCGCGGTCGCCAGTGAGGCCCAGAGGGCGCCGCCCCGAGCTTCGCGCTACGGCGGCGCTGCGCCACGGGCGCACTCGAGTGCTTCGGGACCCACCGCACGCGTCTCGACTGCGTCCGCGCGCCGCGGGGCTGCCGCTGCTTCCTGGCCGCGCGCAGTGGGCGCCGCAGTAGTTCGCGCCTCTTTCTTTCATTCTTTCTTTCTTTCTTTCTTTCATTCATTCATTCATTCATTCATTCATTCATTCATTCGCTGTCAAGCTTGCTCGAAATTCTCTCGAGGTCGAGATCCGAACGAAGCCCATGAGCTGGTAATGTAAGTCTAAAAGCACTGGCGAGGCGGTCCGGACGGCCTTCCGCCAAGGCCTGGACTGGCAGCGCGCGCGTCGCCGGAGAATTCGCGAGGCCCGGCTCGAGAGAGAGAGAGGGATCCGTCTGTCTCGCAAGGTCTTTCGTCCCGATTCCTTGTGCGTTTTATTGCTCATGCATGTATGCATGCACCCATGCATGTACGTATGTATCCATGCCCCACGACCGACGGTGACTACTACGTGCATGCATGGAGCGCTTCTATCTTTCGATTCTTTCTTTCGATGTTTCGCTTGAATTTACTCCCTTCATCTTTTCTTGCCTTGCAGTGCAGTCTGTGCTCTTCGCGCGCATTCGTGGATCGACGATGTTCAGAGCTCAAGCAAGCTTGGATCCCTTGCGTGCATCATTCGGCCTCGAGAATCGACGACGCTCCAGGCCGGCCGGTGACCGCGACGGAGCCCCGGCGGCCTGGCCTGCACTGTAGTGCATCCTCCGCATGTTTCCTCGCCTGGCGAGCTGCCCCGCGAATCCAGAAAGCTTGCTTCGCGTGAAACAAAGTGCTCGTCTGCGTGCGCGAAGCGAGACCCTTGAAGCGCGCATGCACGCATGTGTGCGTGGCCTGGTCTGCACAGTGCCGCCAGCGAGCTGTTCCATCATGCCAAAGGTTGGACAAGGCGGCCGGCCGCCGCTCCAGGCTCGCCTTGCTTCCCTTCCCTCCTCGCGGCAGGCCTCGCGGACGAGGTGAGCGAGCGAGCGAGCCGCGCCGCTGTCTCGCGTCATTCCGTCGCCTCCGCTCGTCGCCCCGGTCGATCTCGCGACGTTCTTCTGCGCGCAGGATCCGGCCAAGGCGAAGCAAGACAATTTGATCATCCAAAGCACTGCAACCGGCATCGTAGCCGGCAACGCAAAGCGAGACGAAAGAAGCAAAGCTAGGCTAGCTAGCTACGCTAGCTACTTTTCAACGACGCCACCATGACGATGACGACGGCGACGACGATGACGATGACGATGACGACGACGACAACAATACCGCCGGACACAAGCATGCAAGGAAATCTCGGGCGCGCTTCCACCAGCCTGCGCGGCCTGCCTCGGCTCCGCTGTCGTCTGCACGCGATGCGTGCCGGCGCGCTGTCGCCATGAGCCAGCACAGCCGCAAGCGAGGCGGTAAAATCTGGGCGCGTGGACATCCCCAAGCAAGTATGTAAGAAAGTATAACCTCAGCATGGACGCAGGCTAAGCGCGGCGCGGCCCGTTCGCTTCGCTTCGCTTCGCTTCGCTTCGCATCGCATCGCTTCGCATCGCATCGCCTCGCATCGGTCGAGTCACATCGAGTCACGTTGTGTCGCATCGCATGGCATCGCATGGCATCGGCTCGCTTGCGATGAGTGAGCGAGCGAGGCTCGGCTTTTCGTGATACTGCGCACGGCAACGGCGGCGTGCCAGGCGTCGCTGGAAACGCCCCGTTTCGAGAGCCGCGGGCGTCGGCTGGTTCCGCTCCTTCGCCCGCGGACCACGCGCGATAACGGCCGGGCTCGTGCGATGGGAGACAGTCATGGCGACCCTGCGATCGTGTCAAGAACGATGGCACGATGCCGTTGATTCGATGAAAAACAGGTGCGCAAGAGCGCGCGCGCGAGCTCTCTGCTGACGGAGTTGGCTGATGCAATGCTTTCATTTTGATCGCATTCGCTGTACGTACGCACGTACGTACGTACGTAGGGCTAGGCCTACCTAGTACCACGCAGGCGTAAGTTTGTTGACGTTGACCCAGAGATGGAAGGAAAATTGAGCGATGGATCGACGCTCTGTCTCGCGATCTTCTCTCGAGAAGAAAAAGTGAGTCCACCGATTATCGATTCGATTCGAAGCGTCTCAATGGGGATGATATGATTTCGACTCGGTCCCATTCAATTCACATGTCCAATCCAAGATCCACCACAGACATGCCACGGCTGAAGCTCGGACAATTCCGTCGCTCGCCTCATGATTGCTTCGACGAGCCTTCGAAGGCATCTATTCTACCCTTCGCTCTGCACTGCAATGAGCAGCAGCAGCCATCTGTCTCGCAAGCCAAGCCAAGCGAATTGAAGCCATGCCAACGTCGAGATAAGGACTTCCTGCCCGTTCGCGTGCGCCTCCTTACGCGCCTTTCCCGCACGGTCAGCATACTCGGCGCCCGGCCCCCCTCCTGTGGACCGACTGTGGTGTTCACTTCACACCCACCCAAAGCCCGGATCTCCGCGCCGTCGCCCCGGACCTCCGGGAATCTATCTCATCTCCCGGACCTCCGGGCCGCACGTTCTCCTCACCCGGATCTCCGGACACGCTTTGTCCCGGGACGAGTCTGCGCGCACACATACACATGCACTTGGGCCTTTCACAGAAAGTTAGGGTCCGCCGCAGCATACCCAACCAAAGCCCAGACCCGAATTTTGGCTCGCAGCAGCAGCAACAGGACGCTGCGCCTTGCTTGCTGTGCTGGCTGTGCATCCACGTTGCACTGACAGCTCCGAGCGAGGTGTCAGCAAGGCACAACTTGAGCAAGGCACAACTTGATTATTGTCCCTGTGGCTTCGCGCTGGGTGCTCTACACTGCACTGCACCCAGCGCCGCGCTGCCGTGGCCGCACAAGCCAGACGAAGCGAGCCTCGTGACTTTACGACGCGGTCTCCGTCCCTGCGGGTTGCAAGTTGCACTCTTTCCAAGCTCCTTGGCAAGCAAAGTTATAGCAAGCAAGCAAGCAAGCAAGCAAGCTCCACGCGCGGCTTGATTGCAGCGGCCGGCCTGCTGGCTCCCGGTTTTCTTTGCCTGCTCTGCTCTTCTTCGCTGCTCTCGTTCACACCGTGCCAGTGCCACAGTCACTGTCGAGGCGCCCTGTTGGCCACTAAAACCTAACCATTTCAAGTCGGTTATTGACAGCGAGAGCAGGAGAAGATCTGGCCCGAGGTCACCTTCAAGTTGTGTGCAGTGGTGGGGCGGGCGGAAGACAGGGGCGTGCGTTTGCGCCACTTGCTGCCGGCATTCTTCACTTCCGCTGCGCCCATTCCCCATTCACCCGCCGCGGCTCGAAACCCCCGGTCACTCACCGGAGGTTTCCTTCTTTCTTTCCTTTCTTTCTTTCTTTCTTTTCTTTCTGTCTGTTTCTGTATCGCTGCCACTGCCGCGGCCTCCGAAAGCTCCACTTGTGCACGGGGATAACCCACTTGCGACGGCCTATAACCCACTTGCGCCCGCCGCTCCTGACCGACCGCTTGTGCACGTGCTCCACGTGTGCGTGCCGCCGCAGCGTCCACTGGACGCATCGCGCCTGTCCGAGGAGATCGCCGCTGGCGCGGTGAGGACCCTCTTTCTCGTGCTCTTGGCTCATAAAGTCAAAAAGCCGCCTCTACTCTTTCCGCCCGCCTCGCCGCGACGTCGCGCCTCGCTCCCTGGCCGCTCGCTCGCTCGCTCGCTTACTGTCTCCGCGCCCGCGCCGTCCGCGCTCGCCGGCCTCCCTCCCCCTTCCCTCGGTCCAGGCCGCCGGGAAGCCGCAGGCTGCAGCGCGAGGCTGGCAGCCTGAACCGGACGAGAGCACGCGCGGCGCCTCCCGCTTGCTGCTAACAAACAGCCAAAGCCTGAAAGCGAAGTCTGGGCCAAAGCCGAAACGCGAGGCCGGCCTCGTACGGTCGCGCGCGTTCTTGCAGGCAGGCAAGCAGACCGGCAGGCAGGCAGGCAGGCAGGCTCGCGCGACGTGCGTACGGACCTTTCCTCGGCGAGCGTGGAGCGCAGCTGCTTGCTTGCTTTGCTTGCTTGCTTGCTTGCTTGCTTGAGTGATTGCTTGACTGACTGGGTCGGATCGCTCTCGCGACGCCGACGCGGAAGTATAGCAAGATGACGAGCTGTGTCACTGACGAGGACTGCCCAGGGACCTTGACGTGCTACACGAGCGAGCAGTCGTGGTTCGAGGACGTTGTCGACACGACCGGCAACTCGACATGTGCTTGCTCAACCTGGTACGCATGGTCGGGGAATGATTGCACGGAGCTGACCAACTACACGTACGTGCTCATTGCTCTCCAGCTCTTCGTGAGCGTGACTGCCTTCGTGTGGGCTTGCATTGGCTTGCACGTGCTCTGGCGCATCCGAACCGTCTACAAGGATGAAAAGTTCTTTAACCCGTCCAACCTCACAGCCATCTTCTCCACCTGCTCCCTCCTAGTTCTCGCCACATGGCGCGCCATCCTCACGGTCACTTTCTTCAGCCCGGACAAGCTCACCGCTTCCCAGACCTCTGAAACGGACAAGTACTCCATCTACACACCGGGAGATCGAGTCTTTGGCACTCTTACTGCGCTCTTTGCCACTCTCTCCGCTCTCAATGTTTCGCTCATGTGGCTTCAGGTCGCTAATTCGTCCAAGCGCTTCCGCCGCCAGCACTTCAAATTTGGCTTTTATCGCAAGGTTATCATTGCCTTCGAGATCATCTACTCCATTCTCATTATCACGCTCATGATCGCCAACCTCCCCTCCTTCGCGACCCTTGTTTCCTTCCCCTTTATCATCTTCGTCGTCATCACCTTTTCTCTTGGCCAGATCAAGATGAACAGTCTGCTCCACAGCATGACGACCGGCAGCAAGACCGGCCCGGCTTCGAACAGTGACGACGCAGCCGAGGGCAGTGACTCCGGAACCGGTACCGACAGCAAGGCAGAGAGTACGCGTCGTTATCGCAACATGATGCGCCTTATTCGTAACACCAGCCGTTTCGTCATTTTCTGGGGTGTAATTATCATCGCGACGGGTCTGGCCTACGCGATCATGGCCATGAACTGGCGAGAATATGCGCCGATTGACGGGATTCCCATGGTCACGCTTGCCAACGAGCTCTTCGCCATTGGCATTCTCGGCATCTCGGTGAGTATCCAGTGGTACGTCTGGCGCATCATTCGCGCCAGGGCCCGACGTGGTGCCAAGGAAAATGCTGCTGCCACGTCGCGAGGCGCCGATCCTCAGTCTTTCACCAACACTGCCACCATGAACGCTGCAGCCGTCACCACGTACCAACCAAGGTCAGAAGCAAGTTTCAACCATAACAAGTTCAAGGAAGGAGCGGCTTCCTTCCACGCCGACTTTGACGAAGAAGCCGACGATGTGTACGATCACACATATGACCCCAACGACGACTACGTGTAAAATCTTACGAGGTCGTTCCGTTGTTTTTCCATGTGGCGACATTTTTGACTGCCGGTTCTGTGTTCTTTTTTTCTATCCCTTTAATTCTATCTGGTCAGTGTTGTGAATGTTTCCCTTTTTCCGTTGCTCATTTCTTATTGGGTGGTCGACACGCAGCCTGATCCTCGCTTCGACTCGTATCAGCTGCATACGCGCGCACGCCCCTCTAGCGACTACATGATTGCATGGACTTCTAACAATATTCGCTGCCTCCCCGAGAAATTACAACAAAAAGCAGAACGTCGCTTTGCTCAAAAGAAACCAAACGTCGTCTCCCGCTGCTCTTTCTCTCCTCCCTTCCTGTTTCGGTTCTCAGTAAGACCACTAGAACAGACTCAGCTCCTCCACGCCAGTCTGATCATCAAGCTGACGACAACATGTCCTGACATGCGCAGGCACATTAGTCTGGAAAAAGCTCACATTCATGTGTGCAGGTATTCGTGTCCTTTAACTTGCACGTAACCCTCAAATTCACACATATTCGTCGCGCGCCTGTTGCTTGCTGGCCAATGTATTGCTTTAGACTCGTAAGCCATTGTGATATTCACTCTCCTGCCAGCCCAACCCACTCCGGTCCCGTGCGGCTCGGTTCGGGTTGAGTCCGCTGTCGAGATTTTCATCGTGTCTTGTGCACATTTGTAGACGTCGTCAAACGCAGAGCAGTAGAAGCGGCACGCCTCAAGCTGGCACGTGTACCTTCGTTCGGCGCCCACCTCGGCCCACATACCACCTCCCATCTGCCACTTTGCCAAACTCGCGTCTGTTCGCTGCGTTGTACGCGTCGCTTGCTTCGCAAGCTCGTGCTCGCGGTCGAGGCTCGTTTCTCGCCAGCCGTGCGCACGCTTGAGGGTCGTTCATCGAACGGTGCACGCTCCAGGGCCGCCTCGGCCTCCGCCTCCGCTCCGCGAGGTCCATTCCTCGCACTCGCATCTCGGGCTTTCCCTCGTTGTGCACGCTCGGCTTGCTTGCCTTGCCTTGCGTCGCCTTGCCTTGCCTTGCTTCAACCTGCCTTTTCTTGCCTTTTTAGGCCATTGCGCATGTGTGGATAGTGTGTGTGCACGCGCGGCGGCGCGTGCTGCGGCCTGCTCTGGCCTGCCACCACCTGTGCGGCGGGCCCATGCCAAAACGGCGATAGCGATAGCGATAACGCTAGCGACAGCGGCAGCGATAGCGGCGACGCGAGGTCCCGCGACTGCGACGACCCGATCTGGGCGCGCGCCCAAGAACAGCAGCCACGTGGTCTGGGCGAAGGAAGGGAGGAAGGAAGGAAGGAAGGTATAACTTTTAATTCACCAAGCGCGGCATCGGCAAATGCGGGTGTGAGGAATGCGCGCGCAAGTGCATGGGTGAATGCGTGAGTGCAACTTTGTTTGGATGCACACCGCCAGCTAGATGGTCGGCCGCGGTCCTGAAAAATGCACGCGGAGATCCTCTGCTACAGGTGATAATGCTCTCTGGCTTGCTTGTTTGCTTTTTCCACTTGCGTGTTGCCGGAGCTGGCGCCTCGCTTCTTTCTTCTCAGCCGCAACGCTGCTGCTGCGCGTGCTCGCGCGTGCAGCTGTTGGCTGAGGAAAGCTTCGCTGCGATTGCCACCACCACTGCTGCAGCGGAATGGGGTAAGCGGGGGGGGCTCTCTGCCCGGCGACGAGTCCTGCTTGCAACGTGGGGTCCGCGTTCTGGTTGGTCGACTGACCGATCGATTGATCAAATAGATCAACAGATCGATCAATCGATCGAACCTACTTGGGCGCATCATTCGATCGATTACCTTTCCGCTGGGAAGGAAGGAAGGAAGGAAGGAAGGAAGGACTCCGGAGCGTCTGCAGCGCTTGGGTCCGGACCTCGGCAACGCTACTCATCAAGAAAGAAAGAGGATTATTGGCGGATTCGGTCTTGGAGTGGTAGTTTTTGCGGAATTAAGAGCTCCTTCCGGCAGCTTGCAGCACGCGCCGTCCATTTTTTTTCACATCGCCGGAGGTTCAAGCGGTCGATCGCACAGTCCAAGCCAGCAAACGTCCTTCCCTCCCCGCCCGTCCGCCCGCCGTCACCCGCTGCCACGCCTCGCGCGCTCGTGTTCCGAGCCGTGCCGCTCGCTGTCGCAGTCGCGGTGGCAGTCGTGCACGCGCGGCGCCGTTCTCGCAGAAAGACAGCGCGTCATTCGAGCTCCCCATCAGCGCACATCACTCGATCAGAGACCGTCAGAAGACCTACAGACACACAACTTACTCCCCAGGCCGCCGACGGACCGACCGACCGACCGACCGACCGACCGACCAAGCCTGCTCGCTCGCCAGCCCGGCCTCGCTCGCCTCCTGCGTCTCGTCTCCAACCAACCGGCAGGCGGAGGCGGCATCGCTTGGGCTTGCAGAAACAGCGCTGTGCAGAACAAACAAACAAACCTGTGCAAGCACCAGCCGCAGGCTGCACGCGCGCGTGGTCAAGGCTAGTCGGGGTAAGAGTGGGCGCCAGGAGGAAGAAGAAACCTGCTTTGTGCCAATAACGCAAGCAAGCGTGCTGCTTTCTGGGGCGCGTGCGTGTGCAAGCTCGCCAGATTGCTTGCACACGCTCTGCTCTTGCGTGCAGGACGTAACACTCCGAAACCAGTACTTGCAGCTGGGGCCCGAGGGGCGCACGCAAGGAAAGCAGCCAGGACGCCAGGTTTTCTTTCTTCCTGTCTTTCCTTTCCTACTTCGTTCGCTCGTAATCGTGTGTAGGAGACCGTCGCAGAAGCAAAGCCGAATCACCTGCGAGTGCTGTGCAGAGTGCATTGCAGTGTGCCAACCGCACCGCTGGCAGCGGCAGCGGACCACGACTACCTCGTGGCACACGAGACGAGTTTGGAGCCTGAGTGCTTGGCGCAGAGCAGTGAGTGAACCATGGCCTGCGAGACGGACTTTGACTGCCCCACCACCCTCATCTGCTACTCGGCAGAAAACGCTGCGTCGTGGTACTACGAACACTATGGCGCGAATGCTCCGAACTCAACATGCGACTGCGCAACGTGGTACGGATGGACAGGCGATGACTGCACCGAGCTGTCCTGGGTCACCTACATCCACGTCATATTGCAAATGATCACCGCGCTCATTGCGCTTGTATGGGCGCTGGCAGGCATCCACGTGCTCTGGCGCCTCTTTCGTGTCGACCATGACTCCAACTTTTTCTCAGCCGGCAACATCACCGCAATGTACAGCACACTCGCGCTCCTTTTTATGCTTGCCTGGCGACTCATCAATATTGTCATGTTCCTGAGACCTGACTTGTACGACCTGCACCTCGTCCACGAGACGGACAAGCTCACCCAGCTTACCGTTCCAGACCGGACCATCACCGCGGCAACTGCGACCTTTACCACCCTCTGTGCGCTCAACGTATCCCTCATGTGGCTGCAGGTTGCCAATCAATCAAGGCGCCTGCGCAAAGAGGTCGCCTATTTCACCGTGTACCGCAAGATCATCATTGCCTTCGAGATCCTCTTCACCCTCGCCATCGTCATCGTCATGGCCCTCAACATGCCTTTCTACGCTACACTTGTCGCCTATCCCTTCATCATCTTCCTCTTCGTCACGTACGCGATTGGCCAGCACAAAATGACCGCCCTACTCAACGGTGCGAGCCTTTCCAAGTCCAGCTCAGCAAATGACGCCTCCCCCGAGAACATGGGTAGCAGCAGCAAAACGCTGCCCCATACTGACTCCTCCAGACATGTCACCACCACATCTGCCAACACCGACCGATACAAGCAAATGTTGCGTCTCATTCGCAACACCAGTCGAGGTGTCGTGTTCTGCGGCTTCATTGTTCTTGTTTTTGGTGCCCTCTACGCTATTCTTGCCTTCAACTGGAAAAATTACGCTCCCGTCGGCACGATCAGCATTGTTACCATCTCCAACGACATCTTCGTCTTTGGCATCGTCGGCACGTGCGTCACTGTCCAGTGGTACATTTGGCGTGTCCTTGGTGCCCGCGTGCGTCGCTTGACTGGAGGAGAAGTATCCTCTTCGGAGCAACTTCACACGGCGCAGAACGACAACTCTTTTACTAACACTGGCAGCTTCAATGTCAACATGAGGCAAATCGGAAGCTTTAGCGATCCGAAGCGATTTCAAGAAAAGGCTGCTTCATTCCATACCGACTACAAGGATGAATCCCAGGACTCTGAGGACGACGGCTACGTTTAATCTTAACATCCAGAAAGCGTTCTCACTGCAAGCGACGTTGGGTCGGCCTGCAATTAAAACACCCCTGCAAAAGTTTGGGGGCCCCCACCTATGCCGCTGCTGTTTTCGATTTGCGCAACCGAGACCAAAGTCGACAGCGGTCGTTTGTTCTTTCTACATTTTGCAATCAATAAATATCTACTGTGTGTCAATCCGTTCTGTTCCTCTACCCCCGCCAACATTCTACTCTAAACCTACTCTCTCTTGCGAACTACTGCCACAGTTGAACTCATTAATTTCCTTTTTCCATAACTACGCCAAACGTTGTCATTTCTTTGACTGCAAGCTGAAAGAAGGACTTAACTTGTTGTGACAGAGAGTCATCCCGCCCTGGCCACAGTGGAAACATTGATTTAGCTTACTATCACACTTTAATTTAAAAAATGCTCAACGGATAGATTTGGTGTGGCTTCTGCCAGCACAACGTCAACAATCGTCAAGACAAAACAGCAAATTCTCTCGTCGTCGTCGGCGAGCTCTAGACGCTCGCACCCAAGCTCGATCGATCGATCGATCGATCATTGTACACGTGCGCCACGGGGGGGGGGGGACACACCGCGTATCATCAGTCCAGCTCCGTAGCGCGGAAACAATGACAAGTCACTGGACCATTGTGCGTGTCGGTGCGCTCAAAATCGACCGCTACACGGACCTCAGCGCCGCCTGGGACCGCGCAGAGCAAGAGGTGACCACTGCCGTGCAAAAGGTCATCGATCGATGCGAGCGAAAGGGAGGCGAGCGTTTTGTTGACAACTTTTTTGGACCCAAGAAACAGGACCCTGACGGCGCCTCTTCGTTCTATGGCGATGGCAAGGCGCCCAATGGAAACTATGCCGACCCAGCGCAATGCGAGTGGGTGAGACCGCGCTGGGCACGAGACTGCAAAGCCGTAGACCTCGGGGCCAAGGTCGATGAAGAAAGCGACATTGAAATGAGCGATCAAGATTCCGTCACGTCCGACGCAACCCAAGAAGAAGATGCCGACGAAGACGGCTTTAACCCCACATCATCGAGCGGATCGTCGCGCTCCTTTTGTGACGAGGGAGCTCTCTTTTTGGATGGCGTCAGTGCCAATGACGTCATTCAGGGACGTCTGGGGGACTGCTGGCTTCTCAGTGGCATGAGCGTCTTGGCCTCGCGTCCAGATCTCCTTGCCAAGGTATTTTGGAAATCCACTTCAGTAGGCTTTGAGCGCAAAATGCGTAAGTACGGCTTTCGTGTTTGTCGTTTCTTCAAAGACCACGAGTGGTTTTTTGTCATCATCGATGATCGCCTTCCCATCTTTGCAAAATCAGGCAAACCTGTCTTTGCACATTGCAAGGATCGCAACGAGCTATGGGTTTCACTTCTGGAAAAAGCCTACGCCAAACTCCACGGGAGCTATGATGCTCTGATTGGTGGCTATGTTGATGGCGCGCTACGTGATCTCACCGGTCTCGCATGTGAGGAGCTTGTTCTCCGCGAGGGTCACACGGGATTTCAGCCCAAATATGCTGCTTGGATCCGAGATGGGACGCTCTGGAACCGCTGCAACGAATATGCCAACGAATGGGGATGCATGATGGGCTGCTCAATTCAGCCAGATCCACGCGACCTCAAGGCCGGAAAGGTCGAGCAAAAGGTCGGCGACACAGGGCTCATGTCGCGACACGCATACGCTCTCATTGACGTAGGACTCGTGCACACAAAGGACGATGGTGACGTCAAGCTAGTGCGACTTCGCAACCCTTGGGGCTTTGGAGAATGGACTGGACCCTGGTCCGATGACTCCCCCGAATTCAAGCGAAACCTCAAAGCGCTCCAAAACGTGTTTGACCGACCCATTTGCGAGCGCAAGGGCGTGCCCTCCACAATTCTTCCCGTAAATGGAAATGCCCGCGACGGCACCTTTTTCATGACCTGGGAGGACTGGACGCGCTATTTCACCGTCTTCTTTGCCGCCATTGACTTTCCCGACAAGTGGGCTGGACAACGTGTCACGGGCGCCTGGACCACCAAGCATAGCAATGCCGGCGGCAATCACACCTGCAAAACGTGGATGTCCAACCCAAAGCACCGCTTCAGGGTGCTTGAGCCGGATTCGCGCATTTATATTCAGCTCAACCAGGAAGATCCGCGCCGCAAGGCCGGTCGTGCCCAAGCGCAGATGCAGCAGCCCCTCAGCTTCCATATCCTATCGCTGGGGGACATGCAGGCTGGAGAGGTAGTCAAGCCTCCTGCAAAGATCCCAGGTACCGACGATCGCGAACAAGCCCCATACAAACGTCACTTAAGTATCGACATCGACATTCCGCGTCTTGCAAAGGGCGACTACGTCATCGTCCCAAGCACCTTTGCACCAGGCGCAGAGTGCAAGTATACCCTTCAAGTGTACGGCAGCCGCCCGATTGCTCTCGAAAATGGCGAGCTCATCGCCGAGGAGGAAGAGTATGGCGTCGTTGAACATGTCCAGGTAGAGTTTCGCCGGAACTCTCTTCCTTCCAAACCTGCGTCGCGTCGCGACCTTGGCGCTCTGTACGCTTTTGAAGAGCGCCGAGCGGAACTCGTGGAGCGCGCCAAACGTCAGCGCGTTTCCATGGCAGCACTTGCCTCGTCCATGACAAATGCGGGCAATGGAAGAATTGATTGGACTACCTGGGAGCAAACCATGCGGTCTCTCGGCCTCGAAGCCATCCGGGCCGAATTCGATGCTTTCAGCGGCAGCGACAGCATTATTGATGCGCAAGAACTCCGTCGACTCGTCGACGCCGAAAACGTCGAAAGACAAATCAATGGCATGCAAGGGGACGAGGCCTTTGCAGAGCCTGTTCAGGGCGATGAGGCTGCTCCTCGCTTTTCGAGCGGATCAAGCTCAGCGAAGATGGACGAATCAATCACCCAAACAATCGCACAAAAGGAGCTTTTATGTGGTCTCGTAAACGCAGCCAAATCTCTTCAACGCGAGAATGATGGTCTGCGCGCCGAGTTGCAAACGGTTCGCGAGGAGCAAGCCCGAATGATGAACGTGCTTCTTCTTTACGGGAAAATGCTCAAGTGTTACGATGGCGAAGTTCTCAAACCGGAAGCACTCCTCAAGCCAGTCAGCACGCACCCGAGTTCTTGGCCAAATCTGGACGCACTGCTTCGTGCTGCCACGAGCCCCTCGTCTGTTATCCGCCGTACGACAGTGGGTAGTCTTCAGTTCAGTGAAGACGAGTTTGCTGGCGCCGGTGATGAGTTTCTCGCGGTCAAACCTTGGAAAGGCGCTATCTTCCCGCCCTCTCACCCGCCCAAAAGCGCGTCGAGCCTTCAGCACACTGTCGATCTCGATTGGGTCTATGGATTCAACGCCAAGATTCGCAATGCAGTCTTTGTCAATGCCGAAAATAGCCTCGTGTACATCGCAGCGGCACTTGGCGTCATTTACAATCCAAGGACGCACACGCAAAAGTACTTTCGCGCTCACACGGATGATATCTCTTGCATGGACGTTGACGTCACAGGTCGTCGTGTTGTCACGGGCCAGCTCGGAAAGAAGCCCTTTGCATGCGTTTGGGATGCTCTCACTGGTGATCTCGTATGCCGACTCGACGCCTTTGAGCACAAGCGGGAGATCACCTGCGTCAAATTTTCGAGTGACGGAACTGAAGTCCTCACCGTTGGCGGGGATGACAACCACTCGCTCGCGCTTTACTGTGCGACGTCAGGCAAGCTCCGCAAACATGCCAAGGGCAACAAGGCCGAGTGCTACTTTGCTCATCATAATGGAGACCGTTTCGTCACTGGCGGTAAAAAATACATGGTTTTCCTCGACGCGCAGCTCAAGGACAAACGCGCAATCTTTGGGCAAAAGGGTGGCGCTCCGGCCGTCGTCTTGTGTGCTTCGCGTTTGGCAGATGAAAACGATGTCTTGGACGGGAAAGAAGCCAGCTTCATGCTTGCCACAGGCACTGCTGACGGCAGAATCCTTCTTTGGAGCAAAGAAGGCAAGTGTGTTGAAGCCGCCGAGCACGGTGGTGGCAAAGATGGCAAAGCACCTGTCAAAGCTCTTGGTTTCAAGAACGGGCATCTGTATAGTGGAGCGAGCGATGGATCCGTCAAGCGTTGGGTCCTTCGAGGCAAACGCTTAGAGGAGGACTACGAAGACGAAGCCGCAACATCCACCAAATTCTCCTCTGCCGTGCAAGCCTTTGCCGGAGAGTACACCGCTCTTGGCGAAGGCTCAATTATCGCCAAGAACGACGAGAACCCGGTTGTTGTTGGCCACTCGAGCGGAGAGTTATGGGGCCTCGCGGCTCACCCTGCCTCTAGGTGCGTGGTCACAACCGGTGATGACCAAATGCTTCGCGTTTGGAATACCAAGGCGTTCACGCAGGAGCGTAGCACCAAGTTGCCGTCCGGATGTCGAGCGGCAGCGTGGTCTCATGACGGAGCAACGCTGGCACTTGGCCTTGTTGATAACCTCGTCATGCTTCTTGATGGCACAACGCTCAAGAAAAAGGTCACGGCAAATCTGTCTGTCAGCAAAAAGACATCAAACTCCCGAGCGAACGCTCGCCGCGGCAAGGCGCGCACGCCACACATTTCTTGTCTCGCCTTTTGCAGAAATAACGACTTTCTTGCTGCTGGCTCGAATGACACCAACGTCTACGTCTTGGACGCCAAGACTCTTCGCAAGGTGTATGTGTGTAAGGCCTCAACGGCAACCGTCACCCATATTGACTTTTCGGCTTGCTCGACATATTTGCGCACAAATGATGCTTCGTACGAGTTACTCTTCTACAACGTGCGCACCAAGTCCCAAGAGACCTCTGCTTCATCGCTCAAAGACATGGAGTGGGAGACAACCAACTGTCCGCTCGCATGGGAAACGCAAGGCGTCTGGCCTCCGGAAGCAGACGGAACCGACATTAATGCTTGTGTGCGCTTTTCGCTCACAAACGATCCGGCAGCGCCCTCGATGCTCGCAACAAGCGATGATTTGGGCAAGGTCAACCTGTATCCGTATCCGTTCCCGGAGCGGGACGAGACGCAAGTTGCCTTCGGCGAAGGCCACGCTTCGCATGTGACGAATGTCGCCTACGCAGGAGAGAATAAACTTGTTTCCACGGGCGGTAACGACTGCATGCTCATACAGTGGCAGCTCAATGACTCGACACGGCGCGTAGGCTAGAGCTTAGCTACAAAGGCTCTGAGCGAACAACTCTCTCTAATAGGTCGTTTACATTGTTTGTCACAGTAACTAAGCCAACATGCTAAGTCGCCGCACAATTGTGCCTATTTGACGTCCGGTGCTCGTGCGGGTAGTGTTTACTTTGATTCGACACTTGTTGGAACACTGCTCAAAAGAAAGAAGTAGTAAGCAAAGTTGATGAGCAGAATGGTTAAGATCAACAAGCGAGTCAAGTCGCGAAGGCCGTCGTCAGACATGAAGCCAGCAATCAGTCAAGATTACGTGAAATACAAGGCAAAATTAAAAACAAACTTTATAACCTAGTCAACGCCCAATTCTTGTAAACGAGAAGAGGGACTTTCGAATCTCGCAAGGATGAGAGAACGAAGAGACGATCGCAAGACAAGACAAGACTAAACTAGGCCTAGGCTTTTGCGACAAACGGGAAGGGCGCTGGAGATGGCCCGTTTTGGTCATCGTTGCTCGGCGCTTGCGTCTCCTCTGTGGTGGTGGCCTTTGTACTGCCGAGCTCCTGCTCCTTATCTTTTGCCTTTTCCTTCTTTTTTCTGGCCTTTTGCACTTTTCTATCGCGATTCGAAATCATCCACGCGTAGGTCCCTAGACCCGTGAACTGCAAAAACATATGAAAGACGAATAGGATGGAGAGCGCGCAGGCCAATCCAGCCGCAAAACAAACTGCAAGGGACACGAGAACCTGATACGTGGTCTGCGAGCCCAAAATGTCTTCCGCTTTTTCTCGTGTCTCAGCGGTAAACAATGTCGTGAGCATCAGAATGAAGACTATAGTTTCGAACCAGTACATGATCGTCCCGATCGTGACAAGGGCGAAAAACGCTGGGTACTGGCGTTTACCGATACATGTGTTGAGCCCTGTGGTGCAAAGCGGAAAAACGAGATTACAGAAAGCAAGACGGAAAGGGCAGTTAGTATCCCCACGATAATGGTAAAAGCATAATGTAAACAACGAACGTACAGGTGCAGTGATGATCGAGCCCCGGCACGGACTTGTTGCACACAGAGCAGTAGCGTGCCTCGCGTTGCGCCTCAGCCATGCAGGGCCAGGACATGCCCCCCTGCGCAAAGAAAACCCAGTCGGACGAGCCAATGTGGATGCGATGTCAGATCATTCGTCAAGCCTGTCAATGTGCATGCAGCGCGCGAATTTGCCACGCATTCCCTTCAACCGTTCTTTGGACAAAAAAACTTACCTGGACGCCGGGGTCGGCGAGGCTGCACCATAGCCAGCAAACGATATGGAGACCAAGAAGAACCGTAAAGACGGTCACAAAGGCCGTGCGCGTTTCGTCAAAGGTAAAGGGGACGACAAGGAGGTAGAAGACGATCGCCGCGGTCGGCTCCGCCACCCACGAGAGCATCTGGTCATTGGTGAACGGCCTCTGAAACCCATTCGTCCTTCGCGGCATCTTCTCCAGCCGGCTGCCGCGCTCTGCACGCCGCGCCGCGCCGCCGGGCGCCCGCGGTCGAGACCTGGGCGCGGCGGCTCCGAGCCCTCGTCCGCGAGAGCGAGCGAGCGCGCGTGTGAACGTTCGCGCGCGAGCTGCGCCACGTCCCCAGAGCGACCGACGCTCGCTTCCCGCGCTTCCTCGCGGCGGGGCCGGGCGCGCGAGGGGCGCTGCCGCCGCGAGCGCTCGCCGTCGCCGCGCACGTGGG
>JTFK01001292.1:0-73733 GCA_000818945.1 Schizochytrium sp. CCTCC M209059
CGGCCATGCTGCTCATCGTTGTCATTGACTACTTGCTCAAGCTTGCGGGCACGAAAAAGGCCGTAGGGTTTGACTTTCCCTTTGACAACGAGATGAAGACGGCCGGTATGGCGTGCTTGGCCAGCGCTGTCGGAGGCTTTAGTCCGCCGGCGTATTCGCAGACCAAGTTCACGGTGCTGAACATTGGCATCACTCACAATCCAGAGAGCCGCGTACCCGGCATCGTGACGGGTCTGTTCAACGCGGTTCTGTACTTTTGGGGCTTTCCGCTGATCAACTATCTTCCTCGCTTCTTTCTCGGCGGTCTGCTCATTTACGCTGGTCTCGGCTTCGTGGTGGATAATTTGATCAAGAGCTGGAATCGCGTTTCGCGCGAGGAGTTCATCGCGATCTGGACAATTGTGATCGTAAATGCGGTGACAAGTCTGCTGGTTGCTGTTGTGGTGGGTATTATCTTGTCAGCCATCATCTTTGCCCTTACATACGGGCGGATCGGGGTGGTCAAGGCATTTTTTCATGGATGCGACTACGAGTCCAAGGTTGTCCGAAGCGTAAAGGATGCCTCCAAGCTGACGCATCTGAGCAAAAGGTACGCGATTGTGCAAATGCAAAACTACATTTTCTTTGGCTCGGCAGGACAAATTCTCGACTTTACGAAATCTCTGCTCGCGGAACAGGCTCAAGTGTCACGTATGGTACGAGTACGCTACCTCATCTTTGACTGGACGCATGTGTATGGAATCGACTACAGCGGCCTTGGCGTTTTTCTTGACATTGCAAATGTCCTGAAAAAGCACGAGGTCATGTTTGTTTTCACGGGCGTCAAGGAAAACATCATTCGCAGTATGTTGCGAGAAGGTATTCTTCAGCACGGCGCAGCAGTTTTTGATCATCTCGATCTTGGCGTTGAGTGGATCGAAGAGCAGCTGCTTGAGTGGGCACATCTTGTTCGTTCGCGATGGCTCGAATTTCGTCCTGTTGTCAAGCTCCATGACCTTGCAAGGAATAAAGCCAAGCACGATGCTCTGGAAGAGATTCTTGAAGACACCGGATTCGGAAATGAGCTCTGGCGTTTCGTGAAACGGGTCGTCATTGCCAAGGGTGAGACGCTGTGCGAGCCCGGCAAACCTGCGGAATCGCTCTACATTGTGCAGCAAGGAAAATTTTCCTCTGTTTTTGCAGACGCAAATGGCAATGTGCGCAAAATTCGATCGTATGCTCGAGGTGCGTACATTAACGAGATGGCGGTCTTCACGACAGCCCCGCAACAACACAAAATCATCGCAGATACAGAAAATTGTGCGGTCATTGTCATGCCGCAGTACGAGATTTCGCGTCTTCGCGCCTCGCGACCTAATATCTTCATGGCTCTACAGCAGACGATTCTGCGCCACTACTGGCAGAGTAATCTCAAACTTGAGCGAGAAATCTCGGACTTTGAGCAGTTTGCACCGATTCCGGGGGATCTGAGGCAGCAGAACTCATACA
Source organism: Schizochytrium sp. CCTCC M209059 (assembly GCA_000818945.1). NCBI lineage: Eukaryota > Bigyra > Thraustochytrida > Thraustochytriidae > Schizochytrium > Schizochytrium sp. CCTCC M209059. The sequence continues at coordinate 1,489 of JTFK01001292.1, forward strand.
ACGCCGAAGCGAGCGCATCTGTCAAGTCTCGCTCTGGTAAATTGGCGAGAAAGTCATCCGTGCTGCGTCGCGGATCAAGTTTCGTCTCTCGTCTCTTTATGATGGGCGGGCTTCCAGCATCAGCGGAGGCGCCTGAAAGGGGTTCTTTGATCGGGTCCTCGACGCATATTCCGAGCGCTGCGAACATGATGGCGAGTTTTCGAGGCTCGCAAAAAAAGGCAATGCAAGCCTATAACGGATCGGAAGCAAGCTCGGTCCATGTCGAGGAAGCCGGGCTTGCTTTTCTGCATGCGGCCATCAATCTCATCCAAAAGGACTCCGAGCGCTGGCTTATCCAAGACGAGCTCCTTGGTGCTGGGCTCACCAATAAAGTTTCTACAGGGACAACTCTAAACGTCCTCTTTGAAGGATTTTCTTCCGAGATCGAGCTTCTTCACGGCAAGGCAGGCATCGTTCGGCTTCAAGCATATACCGACGAAGTGCATAACGCAGAAACCGTAGAACGCCCTGCGCGCATTCGCGAGGACGAGGAGGACCTCTGCACAGAAAGCACGAGCCTGGGACCAGGGCAAAGTACCCGCGCCGAATCTGGCGATGAAACAGGCTCAACCGCAACGGCCATCAAGAAATGGGAGGATGTGGTGTGTTGCAAACTCAGCAAAAAGGTCGAGGCGGAGTGTCGCGCCATATTCCAGACTTATGCGAGCCAAAACGAAGACGGGAAAGTGTGTGCCACGCAGGTCATTCAAATGCTGCAAGACACCGGGCATTATCTCAGTCAGAAAGAAGCAGCTCTTCTCATGCACGGTCGGAGTTGGTCGGCCTCCTCTGGGGACGCGAGCTCCATTACGGAGAATCCGCGAATGGAATTCATGTCTCTTCTGCGGGGCATTCAGAAGGAAGACCTTACTCGGCACATTGACACTGCAAAAATATCTCGTGCTAAGCAGCTCGAGTTCGTCAAGCTCTTTCTTTCGAACACTGCCGTTTTCGCGGATCTCGAACTGTCAATTCCGGGAATCATCTCTGCAGTGGCCGAACGTTCCGAGCTGCTCGTCTTTCATCAGGGTGAGTGCGTTTGTGCCGAGTCTGCCCCCGTGAATAGCATGCTCGTTGTTGTCGACGGTATGGTTACCGTACGCAAGGGCACGACAAAGCGGACGATGCACGCCTCACAGAGCCCCGTTATCTTTGGCGAGGATCTAGTCTTCCTTCCTGTCAAGGAGGTTGGTACATTTTCTTCCTCCGCAGAAATTGCATCGACTCACGCAGTGGTCATCGAGGTCTTTCGCCACGTTTTGCAGCGCGCAGTCCCGCAAGAACACTCCAAGTCGAGGCAATTACAAAATCGCGCGATTCGGCTAAAGATCGAACAAGAATCACGGTATCAACTGCCTGCCGTACGCAAAGTCCCACCTGTCATTCATCAGCAGCAGCGAGCTCCCTTTGGAGCAAGGTATCGTGCTCTCGCTTCTGTCGACCTCTTCAAGGAGAGTGTTCAGGCGGATCCGTACCTCATTTCGCGTGTCGCTGCTGAAACGGAGCTCCTCACCTTTGATCAGGACGAGTTTGTCTTTCGACAAGGCGATGTTGGTGACTTCTTGCTGGTTGTAGTAGCTGGAGACATCAAGGTAAGAATCCGACACGACAACGGCGTGTCACACACACACACCGTTCATTTCGATGAGTCTAAAGGCGGATATGTTCTCGGCGAGCTAGCATTTTACACGCGCAGACATGAACGTACCGCAGATGCCATTGTGCACTCGGAGACGCTCATGGCGCTTAAAATCTCCCGGTCCTCGCTTCAGTCCATCTTTGAGTCATCGCACAGTATTTGGGCTCTCATCCGTGATCGAGCTCATAAGTTCAATCACATCAAGGACGAACTTCCTTCCGTGGGCGTCAGTGCCAGGCTCAAGCAGATTGGTGCTCAGACCTATCGTCGGCTAATCAACAACAACACCAATAATACCAACTCAGCTGCAAAGTCACCCGCCGAAACATGCGACGACGCAGCACCTCCGGGAAGCTCGGTCTTGAGCGCTACTAACGAGCAAAGTGATATTGGCAACTCGAGCATCTTTCGGGCCATTAGCGCTGAAACTGAAAAACGGAATCGAGACATGCAAAGGATCACGTCTGAAAGTAGCCAAGGGACTGTCTCGGAGGCAGACTTTCTCAATATCGTGTCCATGCTCACGTTCTATCCGCTGTCTCTCCAGCACGTGGGCATCATTCGCAAGGTCTTTGAGCTTTACGCAACAGCTCCATTGCACCGGCACAGACACATTTACGGCAAAGGATCTCTTGCAAGTGCAGAGGACTTATATCCTGAGGGCTGCATAACACTCTCCAATCTTTCCTCAATGATTGAAGATGCAGGACTTGTACTTCACGATAAAGTGCTTGCTCATGTGATGGACGAGTGGAAAATCACTGATGCAACTGGATACCTTGAGCCCGCCATCTCTTTCACAAGCTTACTGTCTATCATTGCTGCTGCTGTGAAAAGACAGCGATTGCTTCTCGAGGTCGAGACAATCTTCAAAATTATCTTAGCAAACGATGAGGTCATGGGCTCCAAACTCAAAAAAGGACTGCAAAGTGTCGAAAGTCGCGCGGTTCCGACGGATCAAAAGTGGAGGCGACTTGCCGAAAAGAAAATCGGAATCACCCCGGAGATTCTCCGCGGTGCATGGCTCGAGTTTCTCGATGTCGATCTTAGCCCTGAGGCCGCCGAGGAGATGATATTTGAAGCGGACGAGTCAGAAAACGGATTTGTCTCCTTTGGAGACTGGCTTGATTCTATCCACAGCGTATATCAGATCGAGGTCGAGGGCACAGACAACTTCACGGTGTTCGAGACTAAGATGATGGGACTCGACCGTACAATGAGTACAGATATTCGTCGCGACGACTCCGTCTCCTTTTCAACCTCATTACAGAATGCACTACCACAATCACGTTTCGACTATATCAAGACGAGCGGAAGCCAAAGCTCTTCAGGTTCCGCATTGGCTGCTTTTGGCAAGCGCATTGCGAGTCTTGGGCCTGGGATTTTGAGCGATACCAAAAACATCGTCACTTCGGCACGTCGGAGCTCCAGGACGCGTGTAACTCCCGAGCCCGCCAGACCCGAAGGCATGGCCAATCAACGCGTCTCCTCGGCACCTTTCACATCACCTAATTTATAGGCCTGGGTCGCTTATTAAATAAAGACGACACCACATTTCTTCATGCTGTTATCAAAATCTTCTTCTTTCGTATTTGCCTTCTCGTGTACAAGAGGAAATGTAAAAAATTTGCCAAGCTGACATTCCGTTCTAGCCTATCCAGTGCTCTGCGAACGTACTAATGAGACAGACGCCCGCTTGTCAACGAACCATCTTCAAACTGCAACTCTCTCTACGTGTACAACAAATTCGCAAAAAACTCACAAACTCGGCGAGTTGAAGCTCGTAGACTTGCAATCAGGTGCCCTAAGTAACCCACAAACTCGGCGAGTTGAAGCTCGCACGTGTGCAAATTTCGCAGGTGTCCCAAGTGGCCCAAATTTCCCCAAATAGAGCTGTTGGGTCACTTTGCGCCATGCGCCCCGAGGCGCGTCTGGAGAGGTTCAGGTTGGTCGACGCGCGCCATCCCTTGCGAAGCCCGACTCGCGCGAAACGCCACGCTGCGTACGCTACGCGTCATAGTCCTGCGAGAGGCTTGTCCGCGAGCTCTACTTGCCTCCCCTCAAACGGTCGCGGGCGAAACAAGGCGCAGTTGAGTGGAGGCTGACCGAGCGCTCGAGCAAGCGGCATTCTCCGCGGGGCGGCCGGGCGTCGAGACCAAGAAGCAACCCTTGCAGAGCTGTAAGCGACCGCGCGCGCGCGAATAGAGCACTCGCTTACTCGCTTACTTTGCGGGTGAAGTCAAGGATGGCGCCGACAGCGAGCTCAGCCCCTGTGACGTGTGATGTAAAGGCCTGCCATATGGCGCCGGAGACGCGGGACAAGGCCCTTGGATTTATTGCCGATGCAGTCGCCCAGGGCAAGGTCGAGAAAGATGTCGCAACACAAATTAAGCGAAACATGGATGCACAAGACGCGGCGGGAACCTGGCACTGCATTGTAGGCCAGGATTTTGGAGCCTCTCTTTGCTTTGAGAACAAACATCTCCTTTTCGTTAAGGCTGACGAGAAACACATCCTCCTTTTCCGATCTTTTGACCAATTGTAAAGTCAGTTTCACGAACACATCCAAATCACCTCAAACGTATGTAGCCCCTCTTTCTCTTGATTCTAATCATTTTGCGATTTGCTCTGTGACGAGATCCAAAACAACAGCAATTAACATTCAACGCTTTTTGAGCTTTCTATCTGTACGCTACTTCACATGTTAGAGGACACGAAAGGGAGAGGAGAGCGACTTGGCTACATGGCACTCGAAACGCAAGGACCGACGGCCACAGTCCACGAAGACGAAGGCGTATCTCTTTCCTGTAACTTCCCCCATTACAGGACTCACTTTCATCATGGCCTCGGGGGATGGGGGGCGGAGACAGCCGCAGCAGTAGCAGCAGAAGAAGAAGAAAAAGAAAAAGAAGGAGAGGAAGTCGGCATGAGGACACGATCATGCAAAACTGTCGCTGTTGTCGAAAGGTCCATAAGCTTGTCGAGAGAGCCGTCGAGCTCAACAGGGTCACCGCGTTCATTGTACAGGGGCGGTGGCGGCGGCGGCCAGGGGAGAATCGGAAAGTGATGCGCAAACTCCACCATTTGTAGCACGGTGTCAACATGCGGATTTCCTCCGCAGAGATTCGTTGTGCATTGGCTCACGATCGCCTTGTAGAGCCTTTGTGGGGCTGCCATCTGACACTCCAACTGGTCCATACTGCGCGTAGAAAGATGGAGACCGGTTGTGCCGTGCAGCTGCAGGCGCATGATTTCATCCACTGGAGTCCACCACAGCAGCGCAATGGCACGCGTGGTTTGCGCGTCTTTCGTAAGCGCCAGCAAAAACAGTCCCCGTGCATTCAACACGAATCTAGCACGCAAGTGTTTTGTCTCACCGAAATCTTCCAGTGACATGGCCTTTCCTGCACGATGAAGCATCACGGGCTTGACGTCCCTAAAAACGAGCCCATTCACCAATGGCCATGTCTCCGTGTAAGCAAGCAAACCGCGCTGAAGGTCTGCCTGCGTTGGCACCTCCGCACCTGCGACAATGGCTTGAGCCAAAGCTTGCGATACATGCGCTGCAAATCGATCCACCGCGTGTTGGAATCGCACCATCCATGGCGTCGTGTGCCGCTTACCCACCCTGCGTCGAACGGCTTTCGGAACGTGGCCGAGACAAACATGCGCACGCTCCGGCGCGTCGAGATCGAGCCACTGATCGAGTCCACCAGAAATTTGCACGCTTGCAGCGAGACTTGCAACATACGCCAAGGCCTCCGGATTACTTGTACACATTTCCCCACGCTGTAACGAAGACATACGTTGCCAGTAAAGCAATTCGGCGCGGAGATCGTCTGTCGAGGAGTAAAACCACAGGGATGGCGCGCAAATGTAGGACTCCAAGCGAATACGAATCGTCCCGCCGGAGAACATTTCCCCCATTGACCCCCCTGGCGGGGGTTGCGACACAGACGTCGCGCTCGCCACTGCAGCCGCCAAAAGGCCCGAAGGTGACGAGGGCGGGGAGTGCGCCGCCAACGAGGACGAAGACGACGACGACGACGAGAAATCCTCGTGACGCAGAACTTCTGCAACGGCAAGTCGCCACCGCCACCAGTAGGCATCGCACTGCCACGAAAGAACCTCGGTGTCGCCCTGCGCATTGGTGTATGTAAAGCAAAAGTCTTTCCAGCGCAGCGTGGTGTCGTGACGGCTGGTCTCCGAGGTTCGCGCTGGGTGCCGCCGAAGACGACGACTCGCCACGGCATCAACTTCAGCGAGCAGGTCCTCGAATGAAGTAAAAGAAGACACGCTAACTTTAGTCCCGGAACCATTCCAGCAGTGCACATCAATGTCCACGGACTCGGCATCATTCAAGGTCTGGCGCAAAAGATCGAGACGCAGCGAGGCGTCTGAGGCGAACAATCGACGTACCTTGCGGTCCGCAGCCGACACGGAAAGGCGCTCTTCCAAGGCGTCTGTGGCCCAGCGAATCATATGGTGGGGGTCGAGATCGCCATGCAGCCGCTGCTCGAGCACCTCAAGAAGAACGTCACACATTTCTGCGCTGGGCTCCAGAACACGCAGAGAGAGAACAAGTAGCTTCCAATACACGTCCTGCGAGCGTAGAGAGGGATTACACATAGTCTGACAAATCAGCTGCGCAACAAGTTCGTCCACGAGTCCAATCTCGCGACTTGCAAAGGCAATTCCCATGGCTTCGTGCGCCGCCCCGTAGCCCTTTGGGTCATCAGAAGCCCGTTTTGCGTCTCCGCTTGCCTGCAGCAATAGCGCATTAACGCGGCGCGCTCCATTCGCATAGGCGCGTTCCACCCTGGCCTCCCCCGCAGACTTGAAGAAGCGAGACGGGGCATCGTAAGCGTCCTCGCTCCCATGATCGTCTGGAACGCCGCGCGCGAATACTTGATTTTCACGACGTGTCTTCGAAAGCGGCCGCGTGATTGGGTAGGCACGAGGGGAATCGCTGTATTGTAGACGCAGTTCGCGGGGAGACCAGCGCGAATTGAGCCGTTCAAAGCGCAAAAGCTCAATGACGAGGCCCGCGAAAGAAGCCGGGTCCTCCTCATAGACTTTGAGTTGCGCTAGATCTGCGCGGCGGGGTCGGAGAACGGCCGAGCGGGCCGACAGGTCATTGTGGACGATGCCAGCGAGGCGAATGCTTCCCGCCGACACTTCTTCCTCGCTGAGATCTTGCGAGAGGATCAAAGAGAAAGTCTCGGTATCTTGCGCCACAGCCGCAGCCTGCAAAGCCGCGCTCTCAAAGCTCGTGAGCTGCGAGAGAGACGGCATGAGACCCAGGGTAAATTTCCCTTGCTCTGCGGCCGCGACGCAGCGTTCCACGTCGCCAAAAAGTGCGGCAACATAGGCTCTCAAAACCAAAGCGTCCGAGGGCGTGCACTGCGCGAGGCGAGCCAGCGCCCATGCCAGGACAGGGCTGATATGCGAATCGAGTCGAGAGCGCGGGCGCACAGCCTCCTCGGGGTCAGCACGAGCAAGCTTGGCCTCCAGTATAAAACGTTTGATCTCTGACCTCTCGGAAGGTACAAAAAGATCGAGCCGCGCAAACTTGGCTGCAATGGTGCGAAGCTGCGCGCGGACACTGTCCGAATTACGGCCCAAGTCTTCGATGACGAGGAGAGCGCGAACGGCGTCCAGCAGCGACTGCTCCTGTTCGGCTCGCGTCGTCTTGCGAGTGACGTGAACGAGGGAGCGTGAATTGCCATTTGCTAATTTGGACTTCTCGTATTGCAAGGAATGCGAGCCAGGTCCAGAATACGTCAGAGAAGCATCTTTTTTTCCAGTGGAAGAAGGTCGTAAAACGACAGACACTGGCGACTGCGAGTCAAAGCTCGACTCCATCGTTGCCTTATCTTTCGAAATCTCCACTGGCATATCTTGACGTCCCACCAATGTTGTACCCGCGTCCGTCTTTTCTTCTAACTCGCCCTTTGGGCGGTGCACGTCGACGACGTGCAGCAAAACGAGCAACGAGTTGCCATCTTGGAAATGCTCCAACAAGGCTTCTGCGCAGTCTCGACTATGCTCCAGAGTATCGCATAAAAATTCCAACGTGGCCACCTGCAAATTATCTGCGCGCAGAGGCTCACCTTCGTGGGGCTCAATGCGGGCCTGGCCCGCGTAGATGCCCAATAGATTTGACACCGCACTTAGCACGCGAAAGGGTGAAATTTCCTGGCCAAAAACGACCTCGAGGCGAGGCGGCCGCACGCGCGAGCTACGAGGGCGCAAGCTGCCAGCAGACGGCGACCCTGCAGGTGTAAAGCCGAGATCCACGACTTGTCCGCGGCGGAGATCCTCATCGTCGCCGTCCATTGCCATGAGCATGCGCTCGCGCTGGCGTCGACCAAGCTTGATAATTTGCGGTGAGCCAAGTCCGCTGCACTGAGTAAGAAAACGTTTGATGGCCGCTGGGGCAAAAAGATTATCCTGAAGATCAAGAAGATTGAGACCGCCAACAGAAGACGCGTTCCGGTTGTCAATGAGACCTTGTACCACGGCCTGGAGCGTGGCATCTGCTGTTGCTCCACACGAATGTAGGATCATAGACTCAAAAAACGGTAGCCCGCCAAGCGACTTGCACAGCGCTTCGACGCCAAAATCCCCTAATGGATTCTCGCTAATATCCAGACTGCGCAAGTTCAACGCGCGACCGAGCGTTGACCCAAGCGCGCGGCATCCTACAAAGCTAATCTGGTTTCGCGCGAGTCGTAAATCCCGCAAACGCGGCAAACACACGATTGTCTCGGCAATGCCTGCAGCACCCTCGTCCCCAAGTAGATTTTCGGTGAGGTCGAGTTCTTCGAGATTGACGGAAATGCTCATCAGAGCCTTGCACAAATGGCGCGTGGAGAGCGGACCGAGTCCACAGCTAACAAACTGAGCGCCGCGCAGTGCTTGACAGCGCTGCATGGCCTCGAAGAGGCGCGAGGCGCGTTGCTCCTCGAGTACACAGTCTGTGCACCGAAGCACCGCTGTATTTGCAGTGAGAAGCAAGGCCACCGCTCGGGTGCTTTCGGGCGTCTCGAAAAAGTCTGGCCCATCGAGCTCCAGCTCGAAGGCACCTCCACGCGCGGCTTCGCGCAGCGGACGGCTCACAGAGGCCGCGAGCTCCGCGTTGAGCCCCTCTTGCTCGCAGAGCGCCTCGAAGGTGCACACAGTTGCTGCATTGCGCAGCCACTCTTCCCAGGCAGCGACGTCGGCTGATTCGACGCCCAGGACACACACCAACTCGCTTTCACCCTCGCGTCGCAGCACGAGCACCTCGTGGTAGTCGTCGCAGGTCACAGTCTGGCACTCTTCGCGCAGGTCGTCGTCGCCGGCGGCCACCTGAAGCCCCACGAGGCCGCACACGAGCCGGCCCTCGCGGAGGGCGCTAACGGCGCCGTCATCGTCGTCGACGTCGCCGCCGTCCTCCGCCTGCCGCGCCTCGCCTCCTGCGCCGTCCTCCGCCTTGGCCCGGGCCCCGCGCGCACCGCTCACGAGCGCGGCGCCGCCGCTGCCTGCGCCATCTTCCGCGCCCAGGAAGGCCTCGCCGGCATCCTGCGTGCCGAAGGCCACCAGCGCGCGCCGCGCCCAGTCCACCGCGAGGAAGTTCTCCTCCCAGTGCCGCGCCCCGACTTTGCACGCGCCCCACATGCTGCGCGCCCGCGCGAGGAGCTGAGCTCGGCTCGGCTCGGCTCGGCTCGTTCTCGTTTTGCTTGCTCTGCTTTCAAGGTGCTCTGCTCTGCTCTTCTTTGTTCAAGGCTTCTGCTTTGGTCTGTCTGCTTTGCTCTTCTTTGTCTCAGGCTGCTTTGCTCTTCTTAGGCCTAGTTCTGCTTTGCTCTGCTTTGTTCTGCTCTTGTTTTCGCTCCGCTGCTCTGCTTTGCTTTGCTTTGCTCTGCTTTGCTTTCCTTTCTTCTGCTTTGCTCTTCGTAGTTCTGCTTTGCTCTGCTTTGCTCTGCTTTTGTTCTCGCTCCGCTGCTTTGCATTGTTCGGCTCTACGCTGAGCGCGGTTGGCGCCCGCATCGGGTACAAAATCGGGCTTGGACTCTGCCGAGCGCGGACTCGGCCAGCCCTGGATGTTGTCACTCGTCCGTGAAATCATCCGCAGACCTGTCAGTATTGGAGATAACGCAACTTGCGACCGACGATGCCGACGACTGCTTGACGCCAAGGACGGTGATCGATCGGGGTTCTTTTGCTCCATGTAACAATGAGGATGAGGATGATGAGGATGAGGATGAGGATGACGCCGACGCCGACGACGACGAACTTCAAGGAGAAAAAAATGAAGTTTCCTCATTGCTGATTTTAAGTTGCCGATGTTGATGTCGACGGGCAAAATGTTGCTGCTTGGAAAAGATTTCGCTGCTCGTGAGACAAGGCGTGTTGGGCGTGTAGTACTTGAAAAAGAAATTAACTTAAAATTCGCAATCTTCAATAGTGTTCTGATAATTTCACTTGGACACGTCTTGCGACCCTCGTTGCTTTGTTGTGAACAGTCGTTCTTACCAACTACGCCACATTCTCGTGGTCTACGAAACGCAGCGCAACAAGCTGGCCATCGCGAAGACTGACAATGACAAACGCCTTGGTAGGGATTCGGTGCGTGCTGAGAGCCTCGATGGGCTGGTCAAACGTGTAGGTTGTCAAAAGAGCTCCGAGATCATTCCATACGCGGACAGTTCGATCTTTCGAGGCGGACACCACGCAATGTTTACCCGAAGAAGGATTTGAGAAACTGGATACATACAAGATGCGGCGCGTATGGCCGCGGAGTTTGCGCTCACTTCCGTTGAGGTTGATGAGGCGGACGACCTTTTCGCGATTCGCCAGCACAATAGACGGGTTCTGTGTATGCGCTTCCGTAAAAGCATAAACGGCCGCCACAGGTGAATCGTTGTCGATTTCCTGCGCTGGGGTAGGCTTCTTACGCGATATGACCGTCGAGGACACCTTACGTGTCTTGTCAAAATCCCACACGCGGACGTTTCCGTCCAGGTCACACGAGAGCAGTCTCGGGGAGCGCTCTTCGCTAAACGACTGCAAGGTGTGAATGGCCGAGTCGTGCGCACGCCAGCGACAAATGGGATGTCCCGTTTCAATGTTGTGGACAGCTACCGCCCCGTCTTCACCCGAGCTGGCAACAAGATTTGCATCCATGTTTCTCGGATCAAAGACGCAGACGCTAAGCGTCTGACCCTTGTGCGCTTTGACAGAGAGAACCTTGTTGGACGGAATCGACCACACCGCGACAAGGCCTGAATCGAGTCCCACAACGCAGCGAGCGTGCCGCGACCGCGGCTCGTCGTCCACGGCGACACAAAGCACGTTCGCGCCCGAATTCCATCGCATGTTGATCACTAATGTCGTCGGATCCATGACAGCCACCTGTGTCCCGTGCACGGTAATGACCTGCCAGCCACGGTTCCCGTCCGTGTAAGCAGCCAATGCCTGAGCAGCGCCAAAGCTATCCAAGGTACGGGTTGAAGCCGTAGACGAGAGCAAGGCGACCTCGGGCAAGTGGTTCGATAGGACAACCTGCCCATCCGTGGCTGCGCTTACCACCCACACCTCCTTTTCTTCATCGACGTAGGCCGTCACGTCCAGTACAGGCCCATCGTGGATCTCAGCAATATGAAGCAGCTTTCCTGCGACGGGGTCCCAAATCTTGACAACACCGTCCACATCGCCCGTCACGCAGCGCACTTGGTCTGTCGCTGCGTCCTCATAAACGTCAACGCAAGTGAAGGGGCTATTGAAGTGTTCGTCATGCTGAAGCATGTGCACCGTGACGCCCTCCATGACATCCCAAATGCGCAGCGAACCATCCTCATCGCCACATGTCAGCGCATAGACTGTTCCATCATGAAAGTAGGTCACGGACGCCCGGAAAATGTGCGCGTTTTCCTCCTGGCCATGCGTCTCCACCGCAAGACTGACATATAGGCGATCCCCGGTGTCGAGCGAGTACACGCGGGCCTCGTGCAAATGGATGCCGAGCGCGTACCACTCGTTGCTGAGGGCGTCAAGGAAGAGTTCGAGATCCACCAGAGGCCCGGCGTCGGCCTCACATTGGATGAGCTTCTTCCGCTGTCCGTTAAGCCCGTTCCACATGCATATTTGTAGGTCGTTAGCGGACACGATGTCCACAGTTCCGTCCAGCTGATAAACTAGACCAATCGCATTGATGTCGGTCTCGTGAGCGTCCTCAATGCACCGAAGCTCCTCGCCGGCGGGAAGCGTGTAGACCACCACATTCCTGCCAACGCCCGCGACCACGCGCGCGCCGCCGCCGGGCTCCACGTATGCAACCACCTTGAATGGTTCTCCGTCGTGGTGTTGTGATGGAATAATTGACGACACCAAGGATTTGTTTTCTGCATTCCAAATGCGGATACCGTCGGCTGACGCAGAAACGATGTGCAGGTCTTGCGTGACGGCGTCTTGGAACGTGTCCACGGACGTCACCTGATTGGTATGACCGTGCAAGGTGTACCTATTTTCAGGCGAGTATGCCTCGTCTGGACGAAACTCGATGTCATCTTGTTCGGCCATGGATGGCTGCGTGTCTTCCATACTCTCACCGAGCTGGCTTGGCGCAGGATGTGCATTGCCTTGGGAGTCGGCAGAAGAGTCCACCTGGGAGTCAACAAGAGAGTCAGCGCGCGACCCTGCGTGAGAATTTGCACGCGAGCCGTAACGGGTCCTTCTCGGCCCCTTTCTCCCTATCAGACTGCGTTTGCCACGTTTAGCAGCCGCTGCCGACGCCGATGCCGTCTCAAAGGAGTCGAAAGAACTTCCGGGCCCTCGTCCGGGGTTTCGTCGGGGCTGCGATGGCTGAAGAATTCGCAATGGCGCCAGGGCATGTAAGCCTGGCGTCCGCATGCGCGCCGTGTCCAACTCCGCTAGCAATGGGTCGCCTGGCTCGAGGTTTGGGGCAAGTCGAAGCCAAAGAATCTCCTCGAGATGGTCTGGCGAGCTCTCATACGCCACCAAACTCTGCCCTACGGCTTGGACAACACGAGAACACCGAAATGAAGCCGGCTGGCCCAGCCAAAAGAGGAGATCGGCCGCCGACGTCTCAAGCCCAATACGAATGAAGTTAAGGCTGCAGACAAGCTCCTCGAGAGCGTCGACGTCGCCTACTGCCTGAAGGGCACCGGGTAGCTCAAGGAGTTTGCGCATGTTCACGGCACCAGTCTCGAAACGAAACGGCTGGGCCTGTGGGAACCGGTTCTGAGCCAAGTGCCACGTCTCGCCGTTGACCTCAGTCTTGAAGACGGGTCGCTCCAGCGCGGCCGGAGACTCTGCGCCGAAATAGTCTGCGATGGCTCGATACGCGGAAAGCATTTTCCCATCATATCGCGCTAGTGCAGCGCGACGAAGCTCACGATGCGCCCAATTACCCCTCCACAGGAATGGGCGCAGTTCCGTCAGGAGCTTGATCACCCTACGTTGCGGGAAACGAGCAAGCGGCGGCACAAAGTCCGTGTATGCTTGTGCGAGAAGGTCGTCCCGAAGCGAGAGCAGATCTTCGAGCTCCGTCTCTTCGAGGCCGGTGCGCGAGGCCGTAATGAGCGCCAGCGCGGACTGCACAAAGTGCAGCCCATGATCGGCCTCAAGGCGCGCAAACCAGACTGCAAAGATTTCGTCAATCTCCGTAGCGCTTGCGTAATGTTCGAGAGACGGATCCCAGGATGCGAGTCTTCTCGCTTCCTCGTAAAGGACGCGAAGTGCAAGCGGCGAGGGGTCACGCAGGCTATTAACTCCGTACAGGACGGATTCCTTTTGACGGGGTCGGAGCACGCGACCTTCGGCATCGAGATAGGCGTCAAGGAACTCCTCCACCTCTTCTGGCAAAAACGCAGGCATTTTCACGAGCACCGCCTCGTGCTTGTCTTGCACGCTACGATTAAACGCCCGCGCGGGCGCGCTCGCAGATCGAGCAGAGACGATGAGCCGCACATGGGGTGGGAGCGACTTGGCCGACAGGGGAATCCAGGAATAGTCACCATCGTACAGCTGGTCAATACCGTCCAGCACGACCATAAGAGGCTGATCCTCTGTGGCGAGCGAAAGAAAGTCGAGAAAGGCGTGGCGAACATCGCGGGGCTTGACAGGGATCTCAGGCGCCGTCGCCAGGTCCGTGCCACAGTATACGTCTCGCAGCTGCGCATAAAGGGTGCGTAGAAGACTTGCTGTCACGGTAGAGTCGTGCGTGGCTCCAAGGAAGCGAGCGGCTACGACGTTGTCTCTCCCGCGATTCGCGACGCCGTCCGCGACGTTGACACAGATCTTGCTCAGCGCATACGTCTTACCTGAGCCGGGTCCTCCAGTGACGAAGACAAGGCGCTTTCGGCTGCTACGAATTGAATGCAGCAACTCCGTACGACCCACGAAATTCTTGGCGTAGAGCGCGGCATGCGCGGCGTGCATGCGAACGGCCTCGAAGACGGGGTCGCGTTTGTAGATGCCATTCACCAGCGTGTGCTTGATACTGCCAATAATCTTATCCTCCAGAGTCGTGAGCAGTTCCCGCAGGTACGTGCTGTGTGCTGGGCACGAGACGGGGTCCAGACCTCCCTCGTAGGGGACCTCGTAGACCCGGTAATGATTCTCGTGAATTGCGTCGAGGCAGGCGGTCTTTAGCTCCTTGAGACGAGTGAGCGAATACCCGTCCGGATCAGACTCCTCGGTCTCGTAGTAAATATTGTCTTCTTCTAGACCTTCGCCTTCGAGCTCGCGAATGACGAGAAGAGTCTTGTGTTTGTCGGAGTGATGAAGAATCCCCTCGGTGATCTCCTCATCCACGACGCTTTGCTCAAATGCCTTAGCTTTCTCTTCGGTGAGAACGTCATCGATCTCGAGGCGCTGTGCAGCGTGCCGCAGCTCCTGCTGCAGCTCGCGAAATATCACCCACCAGTCGGCATTGTTGGCCGCCATGTGATTATCTCTCGACGTGCCACGCACATCTGACATGTGACGAAGTGTGTACATCAGTGGCAGCTTGTTTTCGTCGAGGGAGAACCACGTGGTGAGGAGATCTGGGTTGGCGGCCTCGTCGACGAGCTTTTCAAAGACTTCGGCTTCAATTCGTGTTGGGAAGGGGCAGAAGCCGTAGCGATTGCCGATGAGGCCGAGAAAGTTGAATGCGAGCGACCTTGATTTGCAGCGCTCTAATTCCTGGAGCGAGAAATCACGCGAGTTGTGCGCGCGGTCCGTGATGGCCCAGCGCATGTCCTGATACTGGAACTTGAAGCCGTGCATTCGGCAATACTTGCTGATGCGCGGTTCGAGCAAGCCCACGATGCAGTCGCGCTCGAAGCGCATGTCGCGAAAGGTGCTGCTCACGAACAAGTGTACAACGTTGGGCTCAAAGTCGAGGTCCTTTGGGACTGCCATGCTCTCGCCGCGCATCATGCGGTCGCGCACGTCGGGCTCGCGGCCCTTGTACCTAATGAGGTCGACGTCATTTTCAAGTGGTCTTGGGTAAAACTTGACGGCGTCCTGGACGGCGCGCAGCTCTTCATACTGGTCGCGCACGGGGTCTTCTTGGCCGCCTTTGGCGCTTTTGGCGCCTCGTGCCTCCTTGACGAGCCGCTTCTTGTTCATGAAAGCCTTGGAGAAGGCGCGCATCGACAGTCTGCGCAGCGCCGAGCGTCGCTTGTTCTCCTCTGCGCCATCGACCTCGTCTCCGGTCGACTTTCTCCTCCCCGCTTGCGGCACGCTGTTCCTCGCCCCGGGCATCCTCCTCTCCCTTCTCTCCCGCGCGCGTCCTCGCCGCCTCCAGCCCGCCCCGCTGCCGCTGCCGCTGCCTCTGCCTCAGCTGCAGCACCTCGTGCAGCGCGTGCAGCGCGTGCAGGAGCAGCGCGTGCAGCGCGTACGCCTCCTGCACGTCAGCACGCACACCCAGCCAGCAACTCGCACGCAAGCGAAGCGAAGCGCGCGCCCAGATCAACCCAGCCCCGCTCGGCTCCCGCGCTTGCCGCCCCGCGCTTGCCGCCCTGCGCGCGCGCCGGCCTCGTGCAGGCGTGCCGTCGCCGTCCGCGCGGTCTCCGCCCGAGTTCCCGTTCTGCGCGTCGCTCTCGCTCTCGTTCTCGCTCTCGCTCGCCGCGGCGTGGCCCCTCTCTTTCTCTCTCTCTCTCTTTCTCTCTCTCTCTCTCTCGCGTCCGTCAGTTGGCCAGCTGCCCAGGCTGCTTACAGTTAGTTACTTCGTTCGCCAAGAGTGTGCGCGAGTGTCACTGTATATCACGGCAGCGGTGCCACTGTGAGAATGAGTCTGTGTGAATGAATGACCCGCCCCGCCCCCGCGGCTCCTCGCCTCCGACGCAGGCAGGCAGGCAGGCAGGCAGGCAGGCTCCGCAGACGCCCGCGCAGCCGGCCTCGTCGCCGCTCGAGGCCTTCGCCCGTGTACGTACGTACGTACGTACGTACCCGCTCGCGCGCGCGGTTGTGATCGAGAGGCCAAAGATTGATTGATTGATTGATCACTCGCGATATCTTCCGCGCACCGCATCTTGCGTTCCCCAAGCCAGCGTCGCTCCGGTCGGGAATCGAGCGCGCGCTTCTCTCCCGCCCGAAGCTACGCTTCTCTCCCGCGCCGCTCGCGCCGAGCCCGCCCGTCCGCCAGCCTGCTCGAGCCCCCTCCCCCGCGCGGCCTCGAGCGTGTCTTCGGGTTTGGGACCGTGGCACATGATCACATACGTACTTCTCTCACCTGCCTTGGTCTTGGTCTTGGTCTTGGTCTTGGTCCAGCTCCAGCTCCAGCTCGAGACCAGCGAGAAGCAACGTTCGCGAGACCATCATAGCACGGGGCCGCCCGCCTTGCTTCGCAGCAGCGCTGCCGAGGTCACGGCCTGGACGGCGGCCGCGAACGAGCGTCGCGTCTTCGTCAAGTTCCCGCTCCCTGTTGCCGTGAAGGCCCTGCGACGAAGGTATCGCTCGGACACACTCGCACGTCGACGTTCCCGCCGCCCGCCCCCTCACGCCGTTCATCGCCCGCCTCGCGAGGGACGGATGACATCGCATGACGTCACATCGCACGACATCCCATATCCCATCCCATATCCCATCCCGTATCCCATCCCGTATCCCATCCCATCCCAACCCATCACAACTCATGGCACCGCACGAAACGATATCGACCGCTCGATCCGGATCCAACCCGCCCTCGGTTCCCAGCCCGCGCCCGCGCCGGCTGCGGCTGCAGAAGAATGATCGCGCACGGTCTTGCGCCGCTCCGTGCGAAGACGGACCTCGGCGAGCAGGGGTCCAGCCCCACGACGAGCTCGAGCAGCTCGAGCTGAGTCGCGCGAGGAGCACGAGGTCCTTCCTCGCGGCCGTGGCAGACCGGATGCAGACCGGGATACCTCGCGCGGAAGCGCCATGCGCGGCTCGCGGGCGTCGGCGAGGCAGCTGCCGCCCTTCCGCGCGGAGACGCGCTGGGAGACGCGCGCGGTCCTGGCCGCGCTCTTCGTGCTCGTGAGCGTGGTCGTCGCGCTGCAGCTCGTCGTCCTGGGCGGCATCGGCCGCAGGATCGACGCCGTTAACGGTGGAGACGACGACGCCCGACGAGCCGGGACCGCCACGGCGCTCCGCGTGACGCGCGGAGCCCAAGCCTCGGACGAATGGCGAGGGCTACCCTTGCAACCCGCTGCAGGTGTCGGGGTGCAAACGGCAAGATTTCGACCCCAGCACATGCCCCAGCGCACCGCTGCAAGCGTTAACATCGACGCCATCCTTAAGACATGCCAGCCTAATCAGGCGCCGATGAAGGAGCCCCTCGCTGATTTGTTGCGCAAGGGCGCATTCGATCGGCATTGCAGCGCGAAAGTCTCCTTTGAGAAGCTCATGTGCGCCTTACAGTGCGATGCGGAAGAGCCCGAGCTTGAAAACGCCTTTCGCACCATGAGCGCCAGCACCTTCTCTCTAGCGTACATGGACGATCTATGCAACGACGGCGTCGTCACGGCTCTCGTTTGGATTCACCAGGGCGTCCCAAAGTTCAAGACCTGCGGCGGGATGGACCACGTTCCCAGCAGCGCGCTTTTCGGGACTACCAAGGCGCTTCTTTCTGCGCTAGCATGCATCAGTGAGGTCCCAGACGTGCTTTTTGCACTCGACACACGAGACTGGGCAGCTCCCAACAAACGATCCGCGGTCCCGGCCTGGTTGCAACCTTTGCCTGGAGTAGCGCGATATGTAGGAAGTCCTGGTCACCCTGCCATACTCCTTCCCACCAACGCTTTTCTTCGCGCAACTACACATTGTCATATAGGGGATGCAATCGATATCTTTGGCAAGCTTCGAGTCTGTAGGATCATGGACCTTGCCCCGTCTTTTCAAGACCGCAGCTGGGACCAGAGAGAGAACACGATATTTTGGCGCGGGAGCTCCACGGGGGTGCCCCTCGACAAGCACGTGTTCGCCTATTTGCCGCGCCCGGCCTTGATTCGCAATTTCTTCAACGAAGATGGCTTTGACATTGGCTTTGTTGGAACACACCCCCCAAATTCTGTCCCGGGGTACAACACATTCTTCTCTGCGCATAAGAAGCCCTCTGTGAGAAGTCGCGAGTTCGCCAACTACAAGTATCTTCTGAACTGCGATGGCCACACAGCCAGCTGGGGCATTGCGCAAAAACTTACCACAAGGTCAGCTGTTCTCTGGATTGACTCTCTCTTCCAATACCGCGAATTTTACTATACGCACCTGCGCCCTTGGCAGCATTACATTCCGATCGATGCTGATTTGAGTAACCTCAAGGTGACACGTGACTGGCTCTTTACTCCTGCCGGAAACGAGTTTGCCCGCTCATTAGGAGAGCGCGCATACAATCTTTTCACAACAAGACTGCGCCCTGAAGCTACATATTGCTACCTCTCGAGGCTATTAGCGTCCATGGCGCTATACCAAGCCACGGTACCTACACCTATTGCGCTTCAGGAAGCAGGGCTTGATCCCGCCACTTTCGAGGACATTGCAGAATTTCAGGCCCTCAAGCGACCTTAATTAAGCCTAGGGAATATGCCTTGCCATTGAAATGCGGAGTGAGATGTTCTCGACTTGGCTCCCACGAAGAGGGTGGTCAACCACAAGGTTTCATATCCAGCGACTGTAATTTCTCATCATGTAGTGCGCGACTCACCTACCATGGGCTTTATATAGCATCGAAAGAAAAAAGTCTTGGCCTAACCAATAAAAAAAAGAAGAAGAAGAGAGAAAGCAACACCTGCCACACTTTTAAGCATCCGCGTCGCTCTGAAACATCTGTAGTTTTCCTATGCGCCGTCACCACCTGAGAAAACCATCCATGACCCACCATTTCTTGCCAAATTTGCAACGTCGAGGTTTGAAACCTTGAAAATCCAGGTTTTCGTCGCAAAAGTCGCAAAAGATCGCAGATGCGAGCATACAGAGCCTTGCGTTTCGGTCTATTCCAATGAGAATAGCCGAATGGTATTGCTATGGACCAATCAACTAGACCTAGCGTTGAACGATTCACAATTCTTCAAAGATAATTCTTCCGTTTTGTTTTGTTAATAAAGGCCTAGATAAAAAGACAAAGTGCTCTTACAGGCGTCGCAGATTGGAGCTACTGTCCACGCGCTGAATATCTCCCTCAGGATCAATATATTCGCCAAAAGGGTCCTCATCATCCACATTGGCTGCTCCTGATATGAGTTGAGTGAGGGAGAATGGCCGCGCGGGATGCTGTGCTGACGCGCGCGCCAGGCCCTGTCTTAGTTGTCGGCGCTGAAGCAGCAGTGCATCCCCGGAGTGCACATCCTCTAATCCTTGGCCACCCAGGCCACCGTCCACATCAAAGCCTCCCAGCGGTGTCACCCGCCTCCGGGCGCTGCCAGACAACGTCTCCGCAATCGTATCAAGCGGGAGCGGCCTGAACTGTCCGTCGTCCGGGGACGGCGTGAGGTCGTGCACGCCCAACTGCGCAAAGTCAGTCTCTGGCGGCGGAGGAGGAGGCGGCGGCGGCGGTGGCGATGGAGGCAATGCGTCGTCTGCGTGCCCCGCAGCCGCATCTTCGACGTCGTCGTACACGTCCTGGCCATAGCTGTCCTCCGCGGCATCGTCGTCGTCATCGTCGTCGTCAATCTCGAAACCGAGTCGCATGCTCATACGACCCGTCGTGGTTTGGTCACCGTCAATCTCGGTGCATTGAACCGCGTACAAAAGCTTGCGGCGCATTACTTCCTTGCTCGAGTACGCAGGGAGGTCAATGGTGAAGTAACACGTGTGCGCATAGGGAAGCATGTCATCTGGACTCATTTCTGGGCGCCCGTACGCCGAGCGTGGTGGATGGAACGAAGAGACCTTGTGTGGCTGATCCCACGATTCACGGTCCAAGGGAAGCCGCGCGCGGCCCCAAACAAACTTGAGGTAATCGGAACGCTGCTCGTCAGAGAACTCGTCGAGCACAGTCCAGAATGCCTGGATGTGAGCATCCGTTTCGGCGCAGTCGGAATACACTGTCATGCGCTTGAGAAGCTCAATATCGATGCGTGGGCGCCCGCACACCATAAGCTCGAGCTCTTCCCAGCGGAACAGCATGAGAAGCCGCTGCGGCACGATTGTCGCGAGGCCGCGCCGAATCGCCTCGACCTGAAGGTCGAACTCGTGCACCTTGTAGTCCAGCACACGATGCGCCCAGTCAGCGTAGTTCTCCGGCGTAACCTGCAACAGCCGCCCATTCGGCACAAGCTCCACCTCACGGCCGTCAAGCGCAATGGCCGTGTAGTACATGGGCTGCTGCTCCAAAAAGGCACCAGGGTCAGGGCATCTAGGGTCCGTATTCGTTACAGTGAGAATGTCCACCGCGCGAAGGTCCTCGACGGTCGGCACCTGATTCACAAGGGGTTTCCATACGAGACTGGGCAGCCGCAAATCGAGCAGCTCACGATTGCGAATCGCAATGCCCATGAGTTTGCCGAGAAACTCGAACATGGAGATCTGTACGGGCGAGATCGCTGCAGGATTTGGCAGCCAGCGATCTCGGTTGACGCGAATCTCGTTGGCTCGATTGGAGCAAGGCAGCAAGAGACCGACACCGGGAAGCGTCTGCAGCTCCTTACAGTACTCCGAAAAGCTCTGGCGATATGGACCGCCATCGTCATGACTTGCCATTCCGCGCATCACGCACTTGTACAATTTGCCATGCGCGCGCAAGGTCTTTGCCGGCATTGGGTGAATCGAACGAAAAGCTTGAGCAAACACCGTATGCCGCCCATGCACGTCGGCAAGATGTCGCTTCGACATTGCCTTGCCAAAGTCCAGCACCACATCAAACTTATGAATATCCTCCGCCTTGGTCGACGAGACAGCGTCCAGCCAAAGAGGACCCTTGAACTTTTCAAAGAGAATGCCGCAGCATTCTGAAAGATAGGCTGCAGTACTCGTTGCGTCTCGCCAGGCGCTCAAATCGAGCAGTCCCAACGCCTCGTGAACAGCCTTGTTCAGCGATCGCACCAAATCAAAACGCTGTGCAATATCCAGCAAGATCGCGTGCAGGGCGTTGCGCTCCAGACGAAGCCCATCGCCAACATGAACCATTTCACCCGAGCCAGTATCAGACTCGGCCCTCGTCGCGCTTGCGCCGCCACAAAGGTCGCTCAGAACAGACGCGCGCTCGCGGACAAGCGCGAGAAGCTCTGTAGAAACAGGCGGTTTCTTGGGCCCGCCGCGCTTGGACTGCTTCTTCCGCTTCCCTCGCGAAGACGTCGCCACGGAAGGCGCCGCCAGCGTGCTCGAAAGAGCTTGCTGTCGCAGTGAGGTTGCTCTTAGCGCTGCCCCTGTGTCCGTCAAGGAAAGACGTGCGCCGCGACGCAAAAGAGGAGCCATCGGAAGGGGCGGGGCGTCTTCGTATGCAGACTCGCTAGCTTCGAGGCTTGCTTCGAAACTCGCCGTTTCCGCAACTGAAGGCAGATCATCGGCGTCACCGCCAATAGACATGCTGGAGACCTCACGAACGTCGAGAGGAGCAATGGAATAGAGTTCATCCCACGAAAATTCGAGCAATTGAGCAAGATCCGTGTTCGAGTCTGCAACGGCGGTATTCACGTACGAGACCAGAGCTTCGTCTTGGCGACGCGTCCAGCCTCGCTGACGCGCGAGATAGGCTTGGTATTGCTCATCCATGGCGCTCTTTGCCAACGGGCCAGCCTCGACGCCAGCACCTGCATCTACGCCCTCGGCGCCATCCGTCGATGCGTCCAAGTCCGCATTCGCTCCGTGAATGCTGCTTGGATCAAAAGCTGGTGTAACGCGTACCTTGTATCCCCAATTGCTAATGGGTGAGAGCTCAACGTTCTCGCCAAGCTCAACTCGCTGGATCGAGACACGCTGATAGTTGGTGCTTAGCGATACTGCAGGAATCACGCGCGACGGCAAACCGCAGATTGTGCCGAGCACACGACCATTTTGCAAGAATGTGACAGTGCTGTTTGAGGTATCAAGACTGACCGTCACGATATCCCCGGCCTCGAGTTTCTGCCCGCGCGTCTCTCCACGCATGCGCACTCCGTTGGCAAAGAGTTCGCCCGTGCGCTTCAACGCCCAGGCTCCCGGCTTTGACAAAGGGGTGATGGCCTCGAGCTCGTTTCGATCGCCGCCAAAACCCTCCGGCGCGATCACTCCAATCATAAGCTTCTTTCCCGAAATATCGTCGATACGAAAGCATACATTCATGCAGCCCGTCCTCTCATCCGTTTCGTAGTTGAGGCGCTGGGTCCCACACTTGGAGCTTCGCGATACCCTTGCGATGGAACGATTGTTGTTGAACACCTCCACGCCGGCACCTGGAGTTTGTGAAGCAAATCCAATGCTTACCTCGTCCCCTTTGGCACCAAAGTGTACCTTGCTGCGATGCGAGCTTCCGTGCGATCTTGACGCTCGGTCGTCTAGTTCTCGGCGCGAAAGGCCC
This sequence comes from Schizochytrium sp. CCTCC M209059, assembly GCA_000818945.1. Classification (NCBI taxonomy): domain Eukaryota; class Bigyra; order Thraustochytrida; family Thraustochytriidae; genus Schizochytrium; species Schizochytrium sp. CCTCC M209059. The sequence continues at coordinate 24,111 of JTFK01001292.1, forward strand.
AATGGGCCCTCGCGACCTGAGATAGCACCTCGGCGCCTTGACGGAGGGTGCAAGTTCAGGCTGAGACACTCCCAGGGCAGCCAATACTGCGTACCAAGCTGCTCCCACATGACTTGGCAGGGGAGATCATCGCCATCGTCAATACGAATCACCTCGCCTACATCACCCGCAGACACGCTTTCGTAGCGCTGTGAACACCGTACCTTGTCGTGCACACGGCAATTGCGGGACATGTAGCGCGCGTACTCGTTCGGGGACATGAAGTCACTCGACTCGAGAAAGGGAGCCTGTCCTGCCCTTGTGCCGCCACGCGAGCTATTATCTCCAGTCGCAAAGAGTCCATCAATGTCTTCATCGTCCGAATCGTCATCGTCCAGCATCTGCCCGCTCGCCCGGACAGCATCCGCATCTCCTGTTGATGGGGCGAGATCGGGAGGCCAAAGCGAAGACGACAAACCAGCAAGAAGAGATGATGAGTCTCGTGAAAGAGAGTTGCGCGACCTGCGAAGACCGACGCCACCTTGATAAGCTCCTGCACGAGCTCCTGCATCCTCGCGACCGAGTGTTCGCAGGTCCTGGCCCCCGATCTCGAGCACAGACACAAGCTCCAAATGTTGCAGAGGAATGTCAAGATCTTGTTTGAAAGATGCTTGTGAACGGCCTTGCGATCGAACAATGGCACGTCCCGAGGCACGGACCACCTGAACCTCGACCAAAGACCCAGGTCGCACGCTTGGAGGAAGACCTGATGTGTTGAACGCAATACGCAACGGCATTCCAGGCACAACGACTCCACGGAGAAATTCGACATAGGCCTCGTCCGAAGCAAAGCTTGCACGCTCTCGCCAAGGAATACTGGTGAGACGGTTTGTGCGCGACATCACGGCGAGGAATCGCCTGCAGTCCTCGCACGGAACGGGCGGCTTTGAGCACTTGTCACAGTACAATATGTCCTTGAGCCGGACGCGACGTCCTTGCGCCTCGCGGGCAGGCCCGGCCAACATGGGGAGGCCCGCCATGTTGCGAGCGAAGAAAATCGCACAGTCCGGACACTGGCTGCCGCCGTCGGGCCCGCACATGCCGTGCGATGAAGTCCAACCGACAATTTCTGACCATGACCTGCCGCAATAAAACTTGGCCCGGAAGTGCTTTCGCGTACCAAGCCATACGTACGCACCTGCGCGGTTTCGCAAGGCCGCCACAGCCACATCCTTGCGCACCGTGCTTCCCGCCGAGTCGACTGACGACAGCGATGTCGTGCTCGCACTGTGGCGATGAGTCCCTTGAGACATGAGTGATTTGCCTTGGGTTTCGACCGAGATCGCCACAGTTGACCCGGAGATCACCGAGATATTTGGAGGCATTCCATTCGCACCCCGGAATTCGCGACCATCCACGTGCACGACAATGGCTGCCTGTGTGTTGCCAGCATCCAAACAGGATCGAGGATCCCAACGCAACATAAGCGCCGTCGCACCTGGAATTGTCAGACGCGAAGTTTGGCCAGAGCCCTCAGCGCCGGTAAGTTCTGCCCCCGAAACGGCAGCTGTTGCGGCTGCAAGCTTGGACAATGACGACGAGGATGCGGCCATTGTGGGAGGTTTACCCATGCTGCTTTCTAGACGCTGCGACGAGGCCCTCGAGTCTGCGCCATCCATCGACGCCAAATCGTCTTCGCTGACGCGTGAGTGCGTCCGCTGCCGCGACAGCAGTCTTTTGCTTTGACTCGGGATGACTCCGGAATGTTGACTTGCTTTGCTCTGTCCAAAAGGCAGCCGAGGGGAGTGCACAAAGTTCGCGGCGTCGCGAAATACTGGGTGCGTGCTCTCCAAATGATCGCCCTTGACATGCTGACACCATCGCACAAACTGATCCTTGAGAAAGCGCTCTGGAGGAAGCATCTGACAAGCAAATGCTTTGAGTAGCTCTGTTGCGGTTACGAGTGAGTCCAGCCACTCTGCATTATCGAGCGATCCACTGCCGCTGACGATGGCAGAGGATTCCGCCGACTGGCCTACAATACTTTCGATGCTTTCCCGCACACCGTGGTACGAGATACCTTTGCCGAGAAGTCGCTTCTGGCTCAGGGTGAAGTCTCCGCGCCGTCTCCGAAAGGTCAGACAGATTTCTTTCATTGCCAAAATTGACTCCGACACACGCCCTCCCGAACTTCCAGGGCTTCCTCTTGCATCCAGACCTGTGCCCAAGGACCTGCCAGTTCCGAATCCTTTGTTGGGAGAAATGTTCAAAGGATCAGCGTCGAGGGGCGGGAAGCGCACCCCGTTGTACGTATAAGGCTTTGAAAAGGCGGGGACTGTACTGTCACCCAGCTGCCCTTGAAGGGACGCATCGCCAAAGGGGTCTCCGCCCTGTACGTTCCCATCAGTATCAACTGGGACGCCCAGAGGCCCAGTCATTCCAATCGTCGTCAATTCACAGCGCGTGATCGGATCGAGGGACGCCAAGAAGTGATCCTCCACAGCGATGAGCTCATCGCCGACGGCCACATCCTTTGTGAGGACTTTAATATTTTCCTTTTCGGCTCCGTCAACCCCCTCCCCAGCCCCACTGGTCGTGGGCTGCGCGCGAATCGAGCTCACGCAGAGACGCCCATTAAAGAGCTCAAAAGAAAGAACGGGCGGAATTGATGGCCGCTGTGCCTTAATTTGCACCGTAAAATCCTCCCACGAAGCATCTTCCTTCAGTGCACGCCGCGGTGAATCGATCAGCAGAGTCTCTCCATCGAGCCCGTCCTTGCGAGATAAATCGTCCACGGAGACGAGACACTTGAGCAAACGCTGAAATCGGATCCCAGCCACTGTCCCCTTCTCGTCGTGCTCGAGACGGAGAAGACCGTCTGCGCCTCTTGGGCCAGACACTACGCCGCCGTCATCCTCGTTGTTGGACACCGATGCGACGGCTTCCGTTGGACTCGCCGCGCCTGGTGTAAGAAGGCTTTCGGGCCCTTCGCCCCCTCGACCTCCTGGTCTTGGCGGCGTCAGTCCAAGTCCCAACGTTGGGTCCGTGCCCTGACCAATAAAAGGGATGGATCCAGACATGCCCGTGGCAGAATCTGATGCGCCCCCGAGCTCTGCGCCAGCCATGCGACGGCGTCTGCTCGCGCTCGCCCGATAATTTGCGCTACCGACCAATAGCGAGCTCGAAGCGCGCGATGTTGCTGGTGTACTTGCCCCTCCCGCTGCAGTGGGATCAGCATTGGCATCACTCGGCCAGGCCCGCGAAGATTCCATGCTAAATTGCCAAACAGGTTCCGCGCCCCGTGCAGGCGCTCGTGTCACTGCAGCCTCTGTGCTTCCACTGTTCCGAGCTTGCGCTGTTGAAGGTTGAGTGGAGCTCATGGCTTCCGCATCGTCCCGCGAAGGCGTCACGCCCCCTTCAGCTTCAGTGCCTGCGCCCGAAGACGGTGCCATCGATGCCGACGTTGTGGTCCCCGCCGTTGCGTCGGCAGCATTTGAGGACGTAAGAAGCGCTTTGGTTTTCACCAAGTCACGTAGCCGGCGCTGGCGGGCCTCATTCATCTCATTTACCTTGGTCTCCAACACCGCTTGAAGCAGGACAAGCGCCTCCGCCTTATTCCGGGGTAGAGACTGATTGGCGAACCCGCCCCCACTGGTTTCTGCTGCGCACGAGCACAGGAGCGAGACAACGTCGACAACTGGAAGCCAGGCCTCGTAGATGGGCGAAGTGATCTCGTCGAGTTTGCCAGAATCGCCGTCAATGCAAAAGATACCGTAGTCACAGACGCGCCGAAGTGCACGAAGGAATGAAGGACTCCGCAAGACCTGCATTGCCGGCACGATGTTTTCCCGTAGCAGAACGGTCAGCAGCCAACATGCCTGACGCAGAGCCTCTTGCACGCGCATACCTGATTCCGTTTTCATCGCAAAAACGTCCTCCGCGCTCTGGCGCAAGTACCTCGACCGCCCCTCGCGCTCTGGCGCAACAACGACTTGCATAGTTGCGCACCACCCAGCGCGACCGTGCCAGAGTCGGGTACGGTGCGGGCCACTCTCAAAGGGATCGGGAACGCTCTTGGGCATGAGGTAAAAGACCTCCACAGGCTTGAGAGCCCAACTTTCCTCGATTTTCTTCTTGCCTGGCGTGTATGCCACATTGAGCCGGCCGTGTCGATTAATGACGCCCAGGTACTGGCCTTGCGAGATAAAGACCTTGCTGTCGACAGGAACAGTCTGAATTTCCTGCGTGTTGGGGTCAAAGTGAATCGTCCCGCGCGTCGGCTGACTGGCTGTCCCAGCTACAACGAAAAAGGTGCTTGTGTCACCTGCGCGCTCAAACACCAGCACTTCCCACGATCCCTTGCCACCAGCAGGCGGTTCGGCAAGGCGGAGCTTAATTGTACGGATGTAGCCGTCTGCGGTCGCCGGACTGTTAATGATACTCACCTGGGCAGAGTCTGCCTTGCCGCTTTGCGGGATATCTCCCCGGTATCGATCAGCGATGAGAATATATTGACCTGGTTGCTCGTCGAGCATGTCGTCCGCCGCTGGGGTTGTTGACGCGTCTAGTACCTGACTTTCTTCCTGGTTCGGTCCCGCGTGTGAGGAATCCGCCCCTTCAGCTGGCGTCGCCGCACCTGTGTTACTTGATCCGGCAAGGTGTCGTACATATGAGCCTTCGAGCCGGCGGTCAAAATCCCCGTCGTCGTAGAGGATATCGAAATGTCCGCTATCGTAGACCCGGGCAATTCGGCCCTGGTACCACCGTGCACCACGACGAAACCGTCCCTCAACGCGCTCGCCGAGCGCAAAGGCTGGTCCGGATGCGCGCCTCGATCCGTTGGTGTCCTCAGTAGTGGAGAGAGGCATGATTCGATTTCGCGGCACCTGCGACTCTTTGTCTCCGTCATCATAGTGAATCTTGTACGTGCCGTCCGGCTGGATCGCGGCGATCACACCGGTGTACCAGTTCGCTCCGCCTCTGAAACGGGCCTTGACAACGTCCCCCACTTGTAGCACGGTGTTGGTCGACTGCGTTGATGACTGCACGGACCGGCCTCCCGAGCTTGAGGAGGTGGTACTGTCGCGACGACCCCTTGGCCCATTGCCGCCTTGCGCAGAACCGCCTGCAGCAGCACGACGAGCTTCCTTCGCCTCGCGGACCTGCGCAAGTGCGGTAGCCGCGTCACGATCCTCGGCCTCGCGCGCAGCCTTTTCCTGTCTCATGCGCTCTCGATGGACCTGAGCACCGAGTGAGAGCTGATGACCGACTGCGACAAAGACGGTAACGCACGATTCCAAAAGAGATTCCTTCACGCGGGCTTCGTCTGAGCCGGACGCCCACGATGCAATGGCGTCCACGGCGCGTCCCTCGTAAAATTCTCCTCCGCCGCTGCCGCCGCCGCTGCCGCCACCTCCGCCGCTGCCGCCTCCGCCGCTGCCGCCAGCGCTGCCCGTGCCTCCGCCACTGCCACTGCCAAATCCGCTTCCGCCGGCGCTGCCAACGCTGCTTCGGAACGCTAGATTGATCGTTCGCTGCAGCGCCGGGCCCTGCAAGAGATACTGCGGGATGGATCTACTCGTGCATAAGGTCCAATCGACGACCATTTTCTCGAGAGCGCGACGGCAGTACCGATCGTAAAGCGTCTCAAAGACTTCTCGGCCAATGGCACCCAGCCAGCCCCCACTCGAAATGTACCGCGGGTCAGACAGAATTGCCATGGCAAGCATCTGCACTTCGCTGTCCCGTTTCGCAGAATCCTGCGAGAGCGGCGACGGCTGACTCGCATCCTCTGCGGCTGACGAGTCAATGACCTCGTAAAGTACATTGATCTTTTGAATCATTTGCTGGCTCGCACTGAGCCCTGAGGACTGAAGGCCAGCAGAGCTTGCAAGCGCATCTCGCGTCGAGCTCGAGCGCTCACGCTCGGTCGACTCTTCAATCTCCTCGTCATCCTCAAAGCCTTCAGCACCATCCATACTGAGCAGTCGCTTTGCGTCAAAGCTCGAGATGTCCAAAACCTCTTCTGCCTCACCCACAGACTCGATCATCCGCTCGGCCCAGGATGAACCGGGTGAACGAAGTCCAGATGCCGGAGAAGCGGCCGAAAACGACTGCACCTTGGAGACGCCCTCGAATAAGAGCTCTGCAATGCGTGCAGCTCTTACCTCGAGGTTTGCATCCGTGCCGTGTCTGAAAATATGACGCTGGGGCACAGCAGCTCCGCGTTTTGCCGGGCCCAATGCCGTTGTGCACATGTGCTGCATCGTCATCTTAACATCGGCGCGGTTTCCATACGCCGCAACACAAGGATAAACGCCCCACGTCGCGCGCTTATCAATACCGTAAAAGACGCGTGTCAGCGGCCTGTCATTGACGGCGACACTGAGGGTTCCCATGTCCATGTCAAGAAAAAACTTGATGACGTCGCCAGGGTGCACTCTTGTTTCTTGTGCGCCCTCCCACTGCACGCTCACGCCCTCGTGGATGCGATGACCGTTGTAGGCTTGCAAGAGCCAAAAGTCCGTCGATGGCTTGAGCAAGTTTTCTACGGCGGATCCTGTGTCGCGATGGCCAAACTCTGATCCAAGATGCGCCAGCGTGGTAATGCCAAACATCGCCGTCTCGTCATCCTTAACATCCTCGTCGAGCACAACTTCCCAGGAATGTTTTCCCGTGACCATGGGACTCATGCCCACGGCGACGGCCCGATGTTGCTTTCCTGCAGCCGCAAACGTGATGCTGGCCGACCCTTGCGCGTTCTCCGATTCCTCGGGAAAGAGGCGCAGTCGCTGGGCAATCACGTCGCTTAACGCCCACCGCACAGGCTCGCGCGACATCTCTTGCACGTGCGTTCGTGCTCGTGCTTCCTGAAGCAGTTGCTCCATTAGAGCGTCGCCGAGATGCTCTACGAGCGCCTGGTTGTCGAGCAAGATAGAAACGGTCTTGGCAGCGCGAGCACGAACGTCGGCGTGAACCAAGTTGAGGGGCGCGCTTGCCAAAATACGCTTTAAGGCATGAACCAGATCCCCGTGAAGCGCACTGAGCAGGGTTGTCGGCGGGCAAAGTGGAATTGGTTCGAGGTTTCCGAGCTTCTCCGCGTGAATGAGCGTGGCATCGTCATTCAGCGAGCTCGACGAGGATGCTCCCGTCGGGACGCGCATCCCACCGCTTGCGCTCGCCCTTTCGTCGCCAGATTGCGAAACCGATCCGTGATCATCCTGCGACGATGCAGTTTTGGCCTCCACCGCCGTGGCCGCCTGCTCGGCGCTGTTGAGCGAGTCGCTGCCGTAGATGGGGCGCACATGGAACTGCTGGTCGAGCGTGTCGAGCGCAGGGCTACTTTCGGTAACGTGGTGACGAGCGAGAACTCGCAGCTGCTGAATGCGAGAATCGCATCCGCCAGCGTGATTCGAGGTAATCTCGAGTCGGAAGACACGATCAGACTTTCGCACGTCACTTTCGTGAACAAGGTCGACCCAGCGTGTGGCTAGCTGAAGTTTGAGGACGCGAACGGTACGAAGGCTTTCGGGTGTTGGCCCAAGGCGGATCTCAATCTTTTCGGGCGAGTAATTCTCGAAAGCGTCGTTGGTGAAGATGCTAATCGTGTGAAGCATAAATCCACTCGGACAAACCATTTGCACCCAATGCGGCGTGTACCCGTTGCTTTCCCAGTAGTTGGGCGAGGCATCGAGAAGATATTGAGCATGACCCACCGAACCTGTCGGGTGACCCGTTGAGACTTGGATCTTCATCCGCGCGGTAATGTCGAGGGGACGCTGAGCACGGCGTCGCGTTTTGGGCTTTCGGTGATTTTGCGTTCCCGACGCGTTTGCGTTTGACTGTGGAACTTTGCCCAAAACGACAACTTCGTTCCTTGACATGAGACCATTCGATGACGCCGCCACGGCGCGTCCTCCCGTGCGCGGGCTCTCAAAGACGCCCCCAAGCACCGCAAGCGCGCCCATGGCTTCCACAAGCTCTGCGCTGTGTGCGCACGATGGATGATCTGCATAGCGGTCAAGCGCCCCTGTAATCCAGGTTGCAACGGTCTGCGCCCAGGCGTCCACAGAGCATAGCGAATGAATGAGTTCAACTAGTTGCATGGCCATAGCCCGCGCTTCAAAGCCTGTCCGCTGCAAACCACTACGTCCGCCTGCCACATGCAAGGCCTCACCAATCTTTCGCATGATAAGGGACACGAGCACGTTACCTTCGGTACCTTCGCGGCCCAACCTCCAGTTTCCGAGCTCCTTGGCGAGAGGCAAAGCGTACTTGCTTGCCGCCATTGGCGGAACCTCCACAAGCAAGGCCGCGAGCACCCGACCCGAGGCGATTTGAAGCGAGAGCGTCGATGTGTCTGTGATGCAGGCACGTAAAAGGAGTGTGACTGCATAAGGCGCCGTCAGCCTCGCGCGACCCACGGGGGAGGCGCATGCAGCATATGCCAGCGACAGCACCTCAAGCGCGCGCACGGTAACCTGCTCGTTTAGGGTAATGTCCAAAAGAGGCTCCTTACGGCCATCAATGAATTGAAGCGCTGCAATGAGATCTGCAAAATTTCGACCCTGGCCGATCACCGAGTCTTCCGCAGCATCGGCGTCGGCGTCGGCGTCGTCGTGGTCGGCATCAGCGACTTGATCCACATCCTCCCAGTCAGCAAGTAGCGACAGCGGGAAGGAGAGAACTAGGCCGCCCTCAGCTGCTGTTGGCAAGTGCGCATCGGCCATGCTAATTTTCGTAGTTGACGTTGGTTCGATCTTCCGTGAGCTCGGCGGAATTTCGACCGCAGCGTTTGCAAACGCAAGATTGCTCACAACGACGCCGCGGGCAACATGACGACGGGAGCCCATACCCCAGTCAGGGCAGCCACCAATGTACAGCGGGGCCTGCATTGCCAACGCGTGCCGCGTATTAATCCGAACGGAAGCCTTCGATCCTGACCCCTTCCTGAGCAGCGCCATGCCTTGACGAACCTCTTCATCGCTGAGCCCGAGCCCGGGAAGAATTCGCGCCGCGAGCTTTTCCGTTTCTGAATTAGACTTGTCCACGCCACTCGCGAGAATGACGTGCTGCGCGCTTGCAGAGAGTCCTCGATGGAGGCTGCGAGATTCATAAGGCACTTGAAGGAGGGCGGAGATAGCCACCGCCATAGGGAAAAGGGAAAGCTGCAAGTCCGGGTCTTCGTCCGCATCCGCGTCCGCATCTGCGTCCTGATGAAGGCGACGAAGATTGACACAGACGCAAGCCACCTGATACTTTGCACCCAGAACAAAGCCAACGTGGCCAGCAAAAGGTCCTCGCAAGATTCGGACATAGTCCCCAGTGCTGAGGTCCGGAACGAGCAGCTTCTCATGACGCAGGTCTGCAGGAAGCTTACCGACCTCGCTCAAGACATCATCGAAAACTTCGACCGTGTAAATGCACTCTGGCTCATTGCCCTCGTCCCGAGCGATAGCTCCCTTGGCATCTGTGCTCACGAGATGCAGTTCGAGGGAATTGTGGTCTCGAATGATGATGCCGACCTCACATTCAACGTCGTCAGGAAGAGCGAAATCAGAGACGAGGCAAAGATTGACGCCAGACAAATCTCCAATCGAGACAGTCAAACGTTGCTCTGCGTCCATACCCACCTCAAGATGACTGAATCGCGCCATGTCATCTCCAGAAGATCCCGCCGATGGCGGACCAGCAATATAGTGCGACGTAGAAACCCCGATCGCGTCAACTTCCACTTGGGGGTTTCCGAGGGAGAAAATGCGTCCAGGGTGAAAGTCTCCAGCTCGAGGTTTGGAGACGCATACCTGAAAACGAATGGAGCTTGCTCGAGCCTCGAGCGATACGTGATCGGCAATGAAGCTAAATTCCTCCGTCCCAAGTACATAGGCAAGGTTTGCCGGGTTCTCCGTGCGACTGTGCTCCCCTGATGCCTTTTCGTCGACTTCAATTTCGTCTTGAACTTCCCTCTTGTTATTGGGCAAGCCGGTTTCCACTCGAGAGCAGCCAACGCCCAGCGAAGTATTGGCCATCGAAGATTCGAGAAGAGCCACGAGGACATCAAGCAAAGACTGTTGCAGACTACTTCCCGAAGTAAATCGAGTGCTCTCCTCGGCTTCCTGCCCGGTCTCGCACACGCAGCGGCGTAAAAGTAGCTCAAAACACTTGCCGGCAATGGAGCGTACAAGCTCAGCATCATAGTTGCTTTTGAAGTCATGAAAGAGAACTGCCCGCAGGCCTGCCACAACATCGCTCTCAGCAACGAGATCAAAGTCAGCTTCAACATAGTCGAGTGAGATGACGTGGAGGTACTGTTGAATCTGGCCAAGAATTTGCGTCAAAAGCGCCTGCAGGTTGCGTCTGTGCCAGGGGGTCAGCTCGACATCATTCTCTACCTTGCGCTCTCCGCGCAGCGCCTGTGCAACCGATGTCTGCTGCCGCAGACCGAGGTGCAAAAGAGCACCAACAGAGCGCAGAAATGCGAGAAAGCTGCGAGCGACACCTTCGCGCAAGCCTAGACTGCACCCAGGCAAGTCGGTCATGAAATGAGACTCGGACGGACCTCCAGGCGTGGCGGCAACGAGCGCCATGTCCGATGGAAAGGCTTGCATGTCCTGAGGACTTGTACCAAACCTGATATTCCCGTCTTGCGCATGAGCTGCATTCTTTCCCTCGGTCGCGGCCTCGTCTACCGCCGCGAAAGCAGCGGACGTGGCGGTTGACTTGGCCTCGCGAAGTGACAAGTTTGGCGATGCCATGAGAAGAGCCGCTTCCGTCGCAATGACGGCAACATCTTCCTTTTTGTCAGAACAGGCAGCAGCAAGAATTCTGCGTCCCGAATCCAAATCAAGATGGTGCGAGATACCCATACCACGAAGTGCGCGAGCTGTCGAAGAAAGCACAGTGTCAAACAGACGGCGCCCTTCCCGATGTCGTAACTCGGTGCGCGCGAGCGCTGTAAGGTTATTGATAAAGTCGAAACCTGCAGTCCGCATAAGTGCTCGCTCGTTGCGGCTCGCCAGCACAACGCGCAGGGTCTCGCCATCGATGGGAACCGCTGCCTGGAGAAACATGTTCACAGACTCGGAAAGAGACTGGTCGTGTTCTTGTGCGAGAATGTCGACGTCGCCATCAGCTTCAATTATAGAACCACGACGAATACCGCCGCTCAGTCGTTCTCGGCGCCGTGCAGGGGCATGAAAGTTAAAGTGACCCGATTTGGCGGATGTTGTCGATGTCGAGCTCGACGCCGAACGCGCAGACAAAAGGTGCGGCGGCGTATTCATGGGACTTTCCGCGCCAGCAAAGTGGTTTGAGCCGGCGCGATTGAGTCTCAATGGGGGGATGCGAACGAAACCATCGCCATCTGGTGCTGGTGGTGCGTCCAAGGTGTCTCGGCTGAGAGACCGATCGCGGCTATAAGTGCGATCGCGACTACCCACGCGATCGCGGCCGAGATCCGACTCTTGCGATCCAGGCCGCGTAAGGGTCGAGCTTCGCGTTCTCGTTAACGGAATAGCCATTTTCTGCGCCGCGGAACGGTGCTGATCCACGAAAGAACGCAGTGAGGAAAGAGCGCGCAATGCCCCAAGAAGCACATCCCAGCGCTTTTGGTCTTGCAGCATGCGCTGGGTCTTTGGGCAGTAGTGGCGTCGCAGACGATGCCAACGCGCGCGAGCAGCATCTCGTTTCGCCGACCGCTGCGAGAAGACGCGAGACGTGGGAGGAGCCACATCGACAATGAGAAATCGTGCTCTTTCCGCGACAACCTCACAAATCGACTCGTACAGAGGCTCCTCCGGGTCCTCTCGTTCTCCGGCCCGAGCAATTTTTTCGAGCAATCTGGCACGAAGGGGCGAGCCTTCGGGCAAACTTGCCTCCACATGATGCTGCACCTGACCGTTCACCACGAGCTGATCTGCCCAGCGACGAATGTACTGCGCCGCGCTCCAGACCTTGAGCAGACGAGCAGAAGGCAAATCACCTGTGCCTTGCGGGGGCGCACTAAGCTTGCCCTTGGCAAGGCGCAGGGCTTCTCGCTCCAGGCCGTTAACGCGAATCAGGGCCGTCCCGAGCGCTGCAGCTGCGCGATGAGTGAAGAAACCCTGATCCAAAGGAACGCGTTGGCTTCGCAGGCACTGAAAGAGCGCACCTCCCAAGTTGGGAGGCGGAAATTCGGAAGCTATCATTTCCAAAAGCATTGAAGTGGCACGCGTGCGGTCATCATCGCTCATAGAGTAGAGACGAAGGCGCGAATTTGACTGCGTACGCCCGCGAGGACGCAAAGAAGGTTTTGTCGTCGTGCCCGCAGGCCCCGAGAGCGTTGGGCCTTGTGCGTTTGACCGGCCGTTGGCTCCGCGACGTTTCCACAACTCCGTCCCGGGGTTTGTATCATCCTCCCTCTGCGCGGAGGACGCTTCACTGGGCGCGCTGGCTTGCTTAGACTCTATCTGTTTGCTTGGTAGGCTCTTGTTTGTGTCGACTGTAGATTTACGAGGTGCCATGGGCGGCAAATCGGACTTGCGCGCGGAAGGGCTCGAGTGGACGCTGCTGACCCCGGCAGCTGCGAGGCTTGCTGCATTTGCTGTTGTGGCAGTATTGTTCAATGCCGTGGTGCCATCTGCCAGGCCGCCACTCAAGATTGGGTTTTGCACCCATCGCAGATTATGCATTTCTACGGCGCTGAGAAGCGCGTTGCTACCGACCATGGTATTGATGATTGCCGAAACAAGGTCGCGAGCCATTCCAGCGAGATGATCAATCCAGGGACGCACCACCACAGTGCGGACCTCTGACATCCGAGCAACAACACGAAATTTGTAAGCCCAGTGCATCTCACTGTCTTCAGGGGTAAAAGTCACCACACAGCGACTTGCGGGAATGTGAAGAGGAGGATGGCCGAAGACACCAGGGTACGATGCTGGGTCGACAAACGAGCAATGGCCGCTGTAGCGCTCCTCGCCGAAGCGCATCGATGCTGGGCACTCTTCGAGTCCGGTTCCTTGGAAGGCATCCTTGGCTTCGCCTCCGTCTGGGATGCGGAGGAAGCGTATGTAATGAACACCTTCGTACATATGGGTCTGCTCATCGAAGTAAATATACAAGGAATCCGCGCCGGGAACGTTGATTTCCCAGCGACGCTCAAATGAGTCTCCTGCTCCCGCCCCTTCCGATTCGTACTCCAGCGTTTTGGTGTAAGTTTTGGACCAGGCATAGGTCCACGGTTTCTGACTTGCCAAGGAAGTTTGCTGCGCCGCGATGGCGGCGGCTGTGACAATTGTGCTTCCTCGTCGCTGCATTTCGGCCCGAAGATTGCGCTTTTTGTTAACGACAGTGGCACCAGCAGCACTCGATGAGGTGTGCATGGCACTCAACGTGGCCGCTCCTTCAGAGGCTAGCACAGAAGAAAACTGTACAACAAGACCAACAAACGCGGTTAACGACCCGAGTAGGTGATCTGCGCTGAGTAATGCCGATGCCGTGGCTGTTCGCGTAAAGTTAGACCGGCAAAGAAATTCAAGCCAGCCACAAACCACGGGAAATACACGTCCGACGAGACTATGCTGCACGAGTTTGTCGAGCAAAGCAAAACGAGTGGTGACGTCTGCGTCAAAGTTGGTTGACTTTGCCGCGTGTAGGTGCGCAGCAGCTTCGCATGAGGCGGACAAGATCGCAGAGCACTTTTCCAATACGACCGAAAAGATGTCAACGATTTGTACCAAACTCGAAGGCATGACTGCCGTTGACGCGTCACAAAGTCCACTACTGAGAATTGATACCAACAAACCACAGCCCGCATCGCAGAGATGTCCAAGAGGATCAATTTCAAGGGCTTTTGGCCACGGCCCACTACGTGCAGTGACAGCGCGAAGCGCTTCCAGACGATCAAACGAGACCTTTTCGACAACACTGAGGATGCGAGGAAGAACACTAGCAGCCTCCCCGAGCTGCTTTTCAAAGGGCAGCAGCATCATGTTTGCGGTCAACGACTGCACGACAATGCACAAGGCACGTGAAAGCGCTGGCTTTCCACGAAGCGCGGCGACGTTGATGTTTGCGAGCTCGTGCTGAACGAAAGATGCTTGCGCGGTGTTGCCTGGAAGAACGAGCTTGAGGGTATGGGCTAGTGTATCTGCGGCGAGCTCCTGGACCTCACTCATCCCCTTGGACGAAGGATCTGCTTGGACGAGGGCAAGGATCACCTTCAATAAGGCCTTGTACATTCCCGTGTCGACAGCTTTACCTGCATGACCACGCGCAGCCCAGCTGGTCGTCGAAACAATACGCAGACATGCTCGCACTCCGGCGCGGCTCACTGCGCCCTTGTCGTCGTCCGTGTTAAAGTCTATCATGAAGGTTTGCAACATCTCAATGAGCTGAGGAAAAGCCTTGCCTTCCAGAGCGATGGAAAAGGCCCCGGTAGCGCTTGGAATCAGCTCTTTCCCGAGGCTATCTTCCGCCGAGACAAAGTCTTGATCACGATTGGCTTGCTTGCAGTCGTCCATGACTGCCTCGAAGATACTCTTGTTCTGTGCGCGGACTGCAAAGGGTGCGCCAAGACGAGCGATGCCTGAAAGAGCCTGCACGCACATTTCGCGGCGCGAAAGGCGATCCTTCACGGGACTTACTTGCCATGCAAGTCGATCAAAGGATGGGAGGCCATCAATGCTAAAAGCCTGGCAGGTGTTGAGCGCGGCTTCCCAGACCCAAACGACGCCGTGCACACGCGAAAAATAATAGCCGTCGCGATGCGCAGCGGTTCTAGAGGCTTGACTTTGGAGCGCTCGGGATTTTGCCATGTTGGGCCCTGGCCAGCCTTTGCGAAGCCAGAAATGACTGGCTGGATCCCCGGCCGATTCCTTTTCTTCCGAGCTGGGGAGGAGGGCCAAGGGAAAAATTCCACAGCGCGTCTGTCTCTCCGGGTCAGATGTTGCTGAAGCGTCTGTAGAGGCGTTGGCGCTTGCGTCGACTGCAACAAGGTCGTCGCCATTCGTGAAGATGCGCCAGGACGCGAGATGGTTGACGTTAGGGAAGTCAACTATCTCGGCAGGCACATTCACTCGCCACAGTTTCTCAAGAGCCATGCCTTTGTCAGGATCAAAGGCACGAATAATGACGGATGTTTTCTGCTGACTCGACCGAGGTGTATTGCATTTGAGAGGCAAGAGCGGCGCTGCGCGCTCCACACAATAGATGAGTCTCCCGTCACTCGTGAGAGGCGGGAGCCCCCCGGCGCGTTGCGGCCACGTGACCGATGACGAACCAGATCCTCCGGGCGTGGCACGCTGTGGTGAGCGGAAGCGAGTGTCTTTTTCCTTGGCATCATTCTTCTGCTCAGCCGTTTGGCGTGAAGCGTTCTTCTTTTGAGTGTTTGATGAGTTGGCGCACGGGCGACTCTCGGCTGCCGCCGCCGAGGTCTCGCCGTCAAAACGAGGCGCTTGACCGTGCTGTGCATCGTCGACTTCCTCGTATATTGACGTGTTGCAGTCTCCTTCTTCTCCTTCGTCGTCGTCGTCCTCGTCATCATCATCTTCTTCGTCGTCTTCGTCATCACCCAAGCGAAGATCAAGCAGACTAGCGCCTGCGCTCCAAGCAACGGGCTGCCAGTTCGTCTCGGTAGGCGGACGAAAGCGCAAACGCCCGCGCCCAAGCGGGGCCTCTTCTTCGTTTTCCTTTAAAGACCCAAAACAAACGTCAACGCAGGGTCCACTCGGATCTGAACCTTTGATCATAGGAGCATCTGTTTCATACACTCCGCGCTCAAGGACAATAAGCGGTCGTGCGAATAGAATTGGGCCGTCAATGACGAAAGCGGTACCAAAGGGAAAGAGCCAGGACCCGTTTTTGGAAAACATGATGCGCACCTTGCCTTCTGCAGCGGAGTCTGTGCTGTCAAGCACGCAGCCTATGACATCTCCTTCCTTGCACGTTTGTCCCCAGCTGCGCGAGGCTCCGTTTTCGTCCGTGACTGTAGCTCTGCTGACCTGCATTGTCCACGCTGCGCCGAGGGTGTCGTCGGCTTGATCGTTGAAGTAGGCAGGAGTTGCCCAGCCGATGGAGATGCTTCCAGCGCGTTGGATCGTGGCCTCAAAATACCAACATCCGCGTCCCGCGACCCACGAGGAGCCACAACCAACCCACGACGCTGCTGCGCTCAAAGGGCCATCTTGCTTCGACACTTCGAGACGGATCATATCTGCGGCATTCTCAGATGTGACAGCGCGCGTTCGAAGGTGCTCGGCACCTCGCACGCCCACCACCTGCTCGTGAATCACTTCCTTCACGTCGGTGAGTCTGAAACGGAGCGCGCTGGGCGAAGGCGTGGCCCAAGGCGTCAATGTCGTGGCATCGAGTTGTTGCGCCTCCACCCACGCGCTGCCTCGGCGACGAAGGAGCACGAGGAGCCTGTTGTCTGCGAGCTCCGTGACCATGCCTAGCTGGGCGCCTTTCACTTGTATGTCCTGGGCCATTCCGGACCAGTCAAGAGGTTGGTGCGCGTATACGTGCCCTGCCACGGCTGCAGATGATCCGAGCCCGGCGCATCCAGCTCCCACGCGAGCGATGCCGCCAACTGAGTCGCCGCAAATGTACAGGAAACGCCCATCCTGAGAGACAGAAATGCTGTCTGCCAAAGAGCCTTTCATGGGAGCGGCCCTGCGACGCTGCGGCGCAGTGTATCCGTCAGTATTTCGCGCATGCTTTGCAGGAAAGGGGTCCGCCGATCCACCAACGCTCAAATCTTCTGCCGCCATGTGAGGAATGTTAACATCGCCCGAATCGGAGACGCGAACAAGACTATGCGGAGCAAACCAAATGCCAACGTCACCGCGCGGACCGCAAACCCGGAAAGGTTTACTCGAACCATCATCAAAGCAGATGCGACCCACTTCACCTCTGCGTAGCGCTTCGCACGATTCTGCGCTCGAAGAAAGGCGGACGAGGTCACCGACAGCTAAATGGTCGGCAAAAAGGTCAGGTCCAGCGCAATCCTTGGACTCTGGACGGATGTCATTATCAAAAGCATCTTCCGGACCACCATCATCGTCGCTTGCGCTGCCGTCGTAGCCCCGAGCCGACCTCTGGATATCTGCAGCAACGTGTTTGTTTGTGCTTCTCTGCTCAACGTCTGTAGACGTGCCCGACGAGAAGGTTTTCCAGCGAATATGGGCAGAAAAGCGTGGCGAGCTGGCATCGTCGCCGAGCCAGGCCGGAGCCTTTGGCTGACGATGGTCGACCACGTCCAGCGGGCAATACAGGACGGCTGCGCACAGCCGACGCAGCATGTCATTGAGGACATCATCGAATGACTCGAGGGCGTTATCGGAGCGAAACATGATGCGTCGCAGCGTCGCAACCACACTGTCAAGAGCGCCGCGCTGAAGCGAGAGAGCGAGGAGAAAGAGATCGACAGCATCACGACTGGATGAAGGGCTCTGCGCGTCGTCGAAATCGACGCGCTCTCCCAATCTACAGAGAGTTTCGCCAAGGGCTTCAAAGGTCTCGTGTTCCCAAGGAGCCATCTCAGAAAGAATACCAAGAGGCATCTTGGCAAAGAGCCCCATAAGGTGCGAGCAAGTCGTGGCGATGAGACTCTGCGCGGCTTCGGGTGTGGCCGTGGAGAATGCGTGTTCGAGTGTGCTCATTTGCATCTCCATAATGGCCATAAAGGTAAAAGCGCTCGAGGGCATTGTCTTTTCACAGCTTAGAGTGACCTCGCTTGATGCCACGTGCGAGTCGGGCGAGACACTTGGCTGCAGGCTCGCAATGAGCTCGTCGAGGCGGTCCTCACTTTCACTTAGGTCTACCAGGTTCTCTGCAAAAGCAGCGTCACTTTCGCACTCTGCGGAATATTCGCTACGCACGAGATACATGGCGATCTCGCGCTTCGACCGTCCGTGCAAAGATGCTTCTTCCGAGGTTGGGTTGAAAGAGGACGGGGAAGCGAATGTGGGCGAGGAGGAGGCGTAAGCCGTTTTCAGGACTGTAAGCGAGGCCTGCATTGCATTTGTAAGGATAAGTCTCGCCACATTGGCCGGGCTCGGTCGAGCGTGATCGGAGAGTCTGAGCTCGGGAATTTCGTTGACGATGGTGTTGTGCGAGTTCAAGCCCGCCTCGTCGGCCAAAAGGACATCAGAGAGCGCAGCCTTGCGAGCCACATCGAGCGCATTGGTTTGGGAAGATTGCATCGAAGCTTCTTCCGTTGCTCCCGGGGAGACGTTGGCGCACTTGCGCGCACAGCCGTTCGGATTGTTTTCCTTGTTCCCCATTGGGTCTTCGGTCGCTGAGACATGGGTTTGTTGTTCTTCATGACCCTGAGTTTGAGAATTTGCTTCATTGGCGTGAGTTTTGCACGTGTGGCCTGCCCAGTCCTCTGGGTCCATGATGCCGAGCACTGCGTCGTCAAGATAGGGCGGAAGCGAGCCTTCTACAAGGCTTCGCATGAATTCTAGAGCGATTTCATGGCTCGTCGTCGAGTTACTGCAAGCATTTTCTTGCAGCGCGTCTTCTTTGCGTAGGGGAACCGCAGCGTTCTTGGCGGCCTTTGGGGGCTCCATTGGATCGCTGACGGTAGTGATGTTCCGTGTCGAGGCTCGGAGCCCGAGGCTCGACTCGTGCGTTGAAGACGAGCACACGGATGCGAGCTTCAGTCCCTCGGGTTTTCCCGGCAGCGCGGGCCTAAGCTAGGGCTGTCTGCGCGAGCTCGAGAGAGATCCACGAAAGGTGGCCTCCCACGCGCTCGCGTACGCGGGGTTTTCCAGGGCTGCTCAGGCCTCTGTCGCTCTGGTTGTCGAGTTGCTGTTGTTGTTGTCGTTGTCGTTGTTGTTGTTGTTCTTCTTCTTGGGGTGTTTTTGTCGAGAGCTTTGCACCAAGTGCGCTGGGGCCAGGTCGGTTTTCTCGCGAACCAGCCGCAGACAGCGCTCGCCGAGGTCGCACCGCGCGACGCGGCGCAGGGAGCCGCGGCGCGCGACCGACGCGTGCCTGCACGCGTGGCGCCCACGCGCCAGCCCCTCGTGAAAAAGTCAAGCGGACGCGCGACGGACGACCGCTAAAAAAGGCGGTTTGCGAGTCGCGGAGATCATCAAAAACATATCTCATTCAAGTTGATGGAGTAGGCCTAGGCCTAGTAGGACCTACTAGGCCTAGGCCTAGTATGGAGAGCGATAAAAGAGGTCTAACGCTCCGTTGGGCGCAGCCAAGCCGCCGTCGCGAAGCCTGGTCTTCGACGCTGATGTGATTACAGCCAGAATGGCTTGCCACCGGGAGAGAAACCGAATCGCTTTAGCAGAGAGATGATGTCAAGACGCGGGAGTGTAGTTGTACAATGTATTTGCAAGCTTGGACGGTTGAGACGGAGATGAGCTCACTAAAAAACAAATGAACTTCAATGCGGAGCTTTGATAGTCCATTTCGTTTTTGAAGAGCTCCGAGCTCATAATGTGGACGCGAGGAGTGACGGCGTGGATCTCGGCCAGTCGTTTTGCTTTCACACGCTCAAGCTACAAATCGCGCTTGTGCAAGCAGCAGGTGAGCCTTAAAAAAGAAAGAAAAAAGTAGGCACCTGCTCGTTTGGCAAAAATGTTGTCTTTCATCATTTACTCCTTTCGAAAAACAAGACGATGCGAGAGACAGTCGAAGTTCCGAAGTCGCCACTTTGAAAAGAAAAGTTCAAGTACGATCAAGGTCTTGCACGCTTGTTTGTTCTTGCTCTTCCTTCGTTCGATCGAAAGGAATTTGACGGAAGCGAAGTCAGGACAAGCGAGAATTTTTTTTACTAATTCTTATAAAGCTCTGTAAGAGTCTCAAGTCAACAAAAATCGATCGAAAGAAGTTTGCCGGATGTGAAGTCAGGGCAAGAGAGAGGATTCCTTCGCTGATTCTTATAAAGCCTGCAAGAGTCTCATACTCCAAGTTCAAGCCAAACACTACCTCGATACCTCAGGGGGTAGCGACCCGCAGCTTCGCGGATCGTTCGCTCCCAAGACCAATCGGAAAGAAACGAAAAGCTCACACGCATCCAACAGCAAACCAAGGGTCTATTTCTGGAGAAGACGTCAGTCTAGCAGCTGAATGGCGCACTTGCAGCTGCCAGGCGACTTGACTTGTAACGTGATTCCTGTCCGTCTTGCCGCTGAAGCACGGGCCAAGGCACGCACCCTCTCTACATTAACGCTCTCTGGCTGGCGTTTGCTCTTTGGCTGGCCAGCTAGCCAGCCAGCTAGCCAGCCCAATGAACCCGTCAATCGCCGTAGAGCCTACCACGCCGCGCTGTTCTCTATTCCGCCGCGATCATACGTACATCGTCAGCCTCGTCTGCGTGCGATGCGTGTCACACGCTGGACGCAGCCAGCGCTGGACGCAGCCAGCGCTGGACGCAGCCAGCGCTGGACGCTGCCGCTGACCTGCTGCAGCTGTCTCCGCATCCGACGCCGAACCGCCGCCGGCATGAGAATTAACCTCCCTCGCTTTCACGTCCGTTTCGGCCCTTCCTCCGCTGCTCTCCGCCCTCGCTCGCGCGCGCGTTCCCCAGCATCCCCCACGCTGCCTCTTCGCGCCGCTCTGCTGCGCCCGCTTCAAGGCGGCTCTGCTCCTCGCCGCTCTCGCGCGCCGTGTCCGCGTTCTGGCGCGCCGTCTCGGGCTCCAGTAAGTGGCACAAATGTGCGGCGCCGCGCCTGCGGGCTGCGACGCTTGTGGTGTTTAGGAAGGAAGGAAGAACTCTTGCCCGTCACTCGGCTGAAGCAGAAGAAGACGAAGAAAACGAAGGAGAAGGAGCAGGAGCAGAAGAGGGAGGAGGCGGCCTCGGAAGCAGATCCGAAAGGACGAGTCGACCGTCGATCCACCCATCCGACCAGCGGACCATCGCGTTCGCGATCTTCTGCTCGCTCGCTCGCTCGCTCTGGCACTGGCACTTGTGCTCGTTAGATCGTTCGACCGCAAAGGTCATATCCATTTGCGGCGGCGCGGGACGCGGAGAGACTGCTTGCGCTTGAGCTTGGGCTTCGTTGATTACTCGCGTGCCTGCCTGCCTGCCTGCCTGCCTGCCTGCCTGCCTGCCTGCCTGCCTGCCTGCCTGTGCTCGAACGATGGGTATCTCAGACCGCATCAAGCTGCGGAGCACGGTGCCCAATGCGGCCAAGACGCTGAATGAGATGGCGAACCCCAAATATGTGTCCCAGGACAAGGCAATCCCGCGGATGCTCTTGCAGCACTGCAAAGGCATTGCCTTCGTGACGGTGTACAAGGCCGGCATCATGATGATCGGCGGCAACGTTGGCGGCGGCTGCGTTGTCGTCAAAATCAAAGATTCCTCTCAGCCCGGCGGATACCGCTGGAGCGCACCTCTGAGCGTGCAAGCCGGAGGTCTCGGGGGTGGCTTCGTCTTTGGCGCGGAAAAGATCAGCAGCGTCATCATCTTGAACACCACGTCCGCCATCAAGGGATTCACTGGCGACAAGCAGATTTCGTTCGGCGGTAGCGCCAGTCTTGCCGTTGGGCCAGTGGGACGGAACGCCGAGGCAAGCGTTGGACTAAGCGATAACAAAAAGATCGTCCCGGCGTATAGCTACTCGCTCGCCAAGGGCGCCTACATTGGCGGCACGCTGGAGGGAGCAATTCTCAAAGTTAATGATTCTGACAACCGCGAGTTCTACGGCCGTGATGTCACACCGGCCGAGATTCTCGGCGGCCATGTCGATCCTCCTCCTGTTTGCAACGTCCTCTACGAGACTCTTCACGAAATCATGGGCGTCGTCATGGACTCTGGCGCGGGAACCTCGTCGCCGCAGGGCCCTCAGCGGACCTCGCTGGCGCAGGGGCCGTCACAGGGTCTCGGCGCTTCGGGCAAGGCGCTGCTTCGTTCCGGTTTTTCCGACGCTGACAATGAAGGAAATGATGGCCTTCCTCCCGGATGGAAGCAAGCCTACGCTGAGGACGGCCGCGCTTACTACTACAACGACAAGGGGGAGACTTCCTGGGAGCGGCCAGCGGCACCACGCAGGCCGGGTCCGCCGCCCCCGCCTCCAAAGGCACAGCCTTCTGCCAGTCTTCCCGCAGGATGGCAGGAGCTCACTGCCCCGGACGGCCGCAAGTACTACGCTAAGGGTTCTACGACGCAATGGGAGCGGCCAACAGCGTAAGGCAAGGTCCAACTAGTTTCCTCCCCCTCCCTTCCTTTACAGGATTCCTTGCGCTCTTGACCTCATGCGTAGTTTAGTTTACGCGTTCACTATTTGCTCGTTTGCGCCAAGCAGGTTCCATCTTTGCAATTTGAAGAAAAATATATAAATTCGCTGCGCGCATGCAATCCAAAATGCACATGCCATGGTCTTTCTGGCCCTCTTGATCGCTTTCCTATAAAAATCAGTTCCCTTGTCCTGCCTTGCCTGTGCGGCCGGCCGTCAAAGATGAAAAGATCTTGTTGCAGAGGAGCCCACATTAACACGACAAATCGAAGAGACACGCGCGGTGCGGCATCGGCAGTACCCAAACCCATCTGGGCCAGCCTGCGCGGGAGTGAAGACGCGGATGCGGCGCGCAGGCCAGCACTTCCGTCCGAAGAGCAGCAGCACAACGGGCAGCAACGATGGGCAACGAGATTGCCTTTTGTTGCTCGACGCAGCGTGGCAGCGGCGGACTCTGGAGCGAAGACGACGATCTCTTGTTCGCGGCACCCGAGCGCGCCCGGGAAGACCCCGTCAAGCTGCAGCTGCGCGCGCTCGGAGAAGGGTCGCCGCGACACTGCGTGCACGTGGGTGAGGCAAGCTCAGAACAGCTTGCAGGCATGGCACGTCGCGCGGCGGCCCTGGCAAGGCGCAAGTCGGACTCGAGCACGGAGAGCGCCTCTACCCTGACGAGCAAGGCTGAGGAGCTCGAAGCAGACAGCAATCGCGAACTGCGTGCTTTTGCAGGACCGCAAGCGACGCGCGTGCTGACGACGCACGAGCTCGGTACCGGTCGCTTTGCTACGAGTATTTGGCGAATCGAGCCCGTGCCCATGGACTCATTACGCAAAGTCTCATCCTCTGCATCAGGTCAGCCCCTCAGGCGAGGGCGCCTCCGTCTCGAAGCATGCACGCTAAGTCCGGCTGATATGAGATTCCACTGCAGTCACTTGTTTCTGTTCGGTCGAAAGCTTTTCTTGGCGGTGGCGGCATCATTGAAAAGTGATATTGAAGACAAAAGCGTCGATACACCGACTTGCGCAATTCGATTGTACAGTCTCGAGGAACTTCCAGCAATGCCCACCTCACTCGGAAACTCATTGTGTCTCATAGGGGAACTTTGGGCTTCTGCCTCAGAGTTGCGTGGCCACGTGGTCCACATTTATGGCCATCAGGGTACCTTGGTGTGCGCGGACGAATATGGTTCCCTTGTTATTTGGAAACTTCAAATGAATACGGAAGATCCACATAACATGGCCTCCCCGTCCACTTCCGCTGCACCCTTTTCCTCTTCGAATAAAAATGCCTTCGTCTCGGGTATTCCATCCCATGTGGAACAGCTTGACGCTCCAGTGGTCGCATTGCAGGTGCGCGCCCCCCCAGCAATTGGCATGGTCAATGTGTTTGCCAGCCCAAGCGGCCCCTTTTCCGCTACTTTCCCCTCGTCTGGTGCTAGTGGGCATACGAGCGAGATTGCGGTCGTGACGAGTTCTGGATCTATTCGAGGCTTTCGATTTTCGTGGGACGATGGCGCGGTAGAGTCAACCTTTTCTCTCTCTTCTCGTGCGTCGCCAACGGACGCTGAGGAAACACAAGGTGGGGCTATTAGCGCCGTGGCTTTCGCCCCTCTAGATTTCTCTTCGCAACACCAACTTCGGAACCTGGATGGCCAGCATGCGTACACTCTCATCTTTGTTGCGTCTCATGATGGCTCTCTTTGCGTGTACGATTTACGGAAACCGATGGACGACGCACGAATTGCAGTCTTCAAATGTGAAAATCCTATTCGTAACCTAGCGTTCGGGGCTTTTTCAAACGGCCCGCTCGTACTTGGCGAGTCGAACTCGCAGTTTTGTGTTCGTAAAATGGATCTCGGTGGTTCCTACATGCCCTCTGTGTGGCGAGCAGGATATGCGTCAAAGCAGATTATCGTAGAGCCGGGCCATGCAGTGTTCGCGCTTTCTGAGCGCGGACATGTACTAAAACTTGACTGAGAGAAGGTTCTGCAGAGGTTTCACATTCGCGTTGATTGCGCACACACCAAGAGCCTTCATCTCATCCTCACAAAGCTCTTCATCTCGTCGCAAGGTTAAGTGTGAAGATTAGATCGAGCAGCTCCATACTAGGGTAAAGTCTTTGAAACGGTTCACCGTTAAAATGGGTCGACTTGGGCAGCGTGGCTTTTGACTAGGAGTCAACTAAGGCGCACTAGAATGGAAAGCCGCTGACTTCGAAATGGACCAGCCGGGGTAGTTAGGCACCGAAGGGCTGGACATCCAATGAACTCTTCATCGAGTAGGCCAACATGCTTGTGCGCTGGATCGAGACAAGCTTCACCCCCCCCCCCCCCACACATCCTAATTCTGGATGGGCATGGGTCGCACACGGACTTCTCGACGGCGCTCAAGCTCCATAAGAACGAACGGATCATGGTCACCTGCATGCCGTCCCACACGAGTTTGGAATTCCAGTTACTTTATAAGGGAATCTTGAAGCCCTTCAAGAACGCCTACAAGCAGCATGTTCAGCGTGTGACGAAGTTGCACGGTGCGCAAGCTATGAACCAGTACCGGATCCTGAAGTTCGCCGAGCTCGCATTGGCAGAGGCCTCTACACTACCTACCAAGGATAAAGATCGCGTTCAGGACCACCGGGCTCTGGCCACTCAACATGAAATGGCCCGCCAACCACCTCGAACACCTCCCTCACAGTGGCCTTTTTTACCTCGGCCGGTCGACCAGTAGAGCGACAAAGCAGCTTGCAGAAGCCGTCCCAGCGTCGACGCCGGAGGCGCCATTGCCCGAAGTGCGTGGTTACAGACTGACGTGCAAGCCTCTGCAGGCTCTCTGGGGCCATACTGCAGAACAGCACGCCTGGCTAGACGACGAGCACATCGACATGATCGCGAGGAGTATCTCGTCCGACTCAACCACGAAGATCATGGTCCTCGACACGCAGTTTGCTGCGTGGTGGATGGAGTGGACGCTCGACAATGATTGGGCGCGGGGTGCGCCTGGCACTGGGGAGAACCTCGCATCGCAGCTCGCGGACCGAGGGATCTTGTAGTTTCCGTGCCACACGGCCGGCAACCACTGGACTTGCAATTTCGCCTTCCTTCACGAGCGCCGCTTCGAGTTCTTTGATCCGCTCGGTAGACCGCAAGCCATTCTTGATGCCGTTTGCCAAGACATCATCCATAGCATTTCTCGCTGTGAGAACTTCATCGACACATCCTCGGAGCCACATTTCTGCCACCAAGCGACAGGAGGGTTGCACGGCGGATCGCAACTGGGGTGCCAAGGGTGGTCAACACAAGCATGCACGATGACTTTTTCGAGCAGCGCAAACAAGACCGGGTCACGCAACGCGCAGAAAAAGCGAGTGCAATTCGCTGAGGAGGGCGATGTTGAGTTAGTTACTCTTGATCCAGCTAGCAGCCGAGTCGCCAAATGTCTTCTGTTATAATCGAGGCGAAAGGATGACCTAGCAGGTCCTTGCCAGATATCTCGAGCTGCAGGGTGATCGGATAAGCCTAGCGATGTCAAGGTCCGCCCTACTCGAATGCATTCGCGCTCTGAAGACCAATCAACCTGGCACCTTGTCTCCTACGACAACCCCTGCTGCATCGATCTCTCACTCCAGTTCTTCGATGGCCGCAAGTTCTGCAGCAGCACCTGCTCTAGATACAACCGTGGCCTCCACTCCGCAGAACGAAGTCATCTCGGCAGACGAGGAAGCTCTCATCATCAAGGCGTTGGCCGCGAAGGCAGCTTCTTGCACCGAGTTCGGGTTTACCCGCTCGCACAAGAAGGTCACACGATCAGACATTTTGCAGTACCTCGAGGTCGAAGGCTTGCGTGTTCCGTGGCATGATCCTCGCGACGACCTCATGCGAACCGTTCTTGATCACATACGGAGCTTCGGCGCTGCCACCGATGCCCTCGTAGGGTATCTCAACGAGCGCGTGGCGCTGCTGACGTCCGTCCGCCAGTGGCGACAACTGCATTTTCATCCCCATTATGATGCACATGTGCATGCCCCATATAAACAATAGGCAAATACCTAACTCGCTAAATACCCCTTTGCCAATACCCCCCCCCCCGGGCCAAAGAGCCTCGCGGGGAGCCTCGAACGCTCAACTTTGAAATACTCTCGCCCCTCCAAAACTCGACCAGAACCATTACTGGAAATTTTGTGCAGTCCGCCGCGGCACGGGCCTGTCCTGTGTCCCGCTCCGATACTCGCGCGTGGACTTGCTGAAGAATTTTCTGAACATTACGAAACCGGGTCCAAAGCGAAGGTTTTACTTTAAGCACCAGGACAAGATGCTGCATTTCTCGGGTGAAATCCGGAGCTGGTCGTGAACGTTGTCGTCAGAAGTGGCTCTTCTGTTCGTAAGTGGCAGCGTCACCCCTCGCTGTCAAATGGTTCGAGTGAAGTAAGTAAACATGTACGTATATTACGCAATCACCGCAATCCTGGTCTTCTTCCAGTCAAGCTAGGTGGAGCGGAAATAGCACATATGTTTCGTTGTTGGTTGGTTGGTCTGTTTGCATCCTTGACCTCTGGCGAGACGCACGGAAAGTGCCAAGGTATACTTAACTTACCCTGCATCCGCCCAGGTTGCAGCGACAGACGCGATTCTGCAGCCCGATATTGAATCCTTGGATTCAATTGTCCGGTCTTAAAATTTTCTTCATCCGGCCAAGCACTGACACCGTGGCACCTGCAGGTACTCGAACGGCATTTGCCTTGGAGGAGAAGGGTGCAACTGCATTGGTGGGCACGTCGGAGAACTGTGCTTGCTGACAGTGATCGTTGGTGTGCTGGTGATTGTGATCCTTGCCTTGATCATTGCATTATGCATGCGAATGTACAAGAAGAAGAAGACCACATCAGCTGCGCTCGTCTCGGCGTCCTCTGAATTGAAAGATGATGATACCCCGCGGGTCTAGAAGGCCCTGCGTTTTCAGTCTGAGCTACAGTGAACTAGTTAATTTTTCAGTATCGTTCTCCGCAATTGAGGTCGCCATGGGGCCAATAAACCATGAACCGGAGAGCTGGTCGTATGGAAAGCGTTTTTGTAGTAGAAGCGCACTCTGTAAGCCCATGCCACAAGCCGGGAGTTTGATAACAGTAGGTCCTCTGCAAACGTAGTCTCTGGGAGCATGGGCCTAGGTCCAGGGTCCACCTTGAAAAAGCTTGTTACCAGAACATTTCCTTTGCCCACGTCGGCGCATCACAGCTGGTCGAGAGCTGCTTACTTCAAGCAGCAATCAGTCTCGTTCGTTAATGCGATTTGTTCCATCCGATATTCGAAGAAAAGGGCGGGTGCTGGATTTCGTGAGCAGATGTTTCCTGGGTTTCCTGAGTTTCTGTCTACAAATATCTCTTATGTTCGAAGATTGCAAACGCATCAGCGTAAACAAAACATCTTCGCCTTTCCAGGACGAAAAGTCGTTCTCGTCAGCGATTGATCTGATCTGAGTCTTTTCCTTTTCAAAGCGTGTCCCCGCTCGCTCACTTCGGCGCTGACAAGTAGTATACGTGGTCAACTTGGAATGGCGCTAGCGAACGTTCTTGTCAAACGTAGCTGTTCGTAAAGTTAGTTTTTCTCTCGCTGTCAATTCGTTTGGGTAACCGCAGTCGCCGTTCCTAGCTGATTCACGTCCAATCACGCTATCTTGAACGAGTACTACAACATAGGCGCAATAAGAAGGACAAACAGTGAAAACACGAATTTGTACCCAACAAAGCAGCCCTAAGGTACTACTCGTCCAGTTTGCTGCGACGGACGCCCGGTCTTCAAGTTGCAGCCACGTCTTGCATCAGCCCGGCCATGGGTAGGTAGTCTTGACACTCTCTTCTTCACCGTCCAAGCCCACCTTGCCATCTTCGGGGTCTGTATTTTGATGACGCATTAAGCGCGGTAAGCTTTTTTTTCTTTTGATTCGCTGTCTGGTCATTCAAGATTGACTCACAAGAAGAGGTATGGATAGCCGTAGCAAGCAATAGTTGCTCTCCAGCCACCAACCCGGTCTCTCGAGATGAACGGGCGGTCAACGGTGATCAAACCAGGGACAAGGGCGGTATGGGTGGGCGTACACAATGACTGGCCAAGGCGCCGACAGAAGAGAAAGAATTGCGCGGCACGATGCAATAGCTGAGCAAGCTTTGATTCGTTTCTGGCAATCCCGCAACGTGGTGGATCGACCAGATGTCTTGCGAATCTGCTTGCAACGCGATCTGCGAAACAGGCAGCTATGCAGCCTCCTATACCTGCTTTAACGGCGTATGTACGCAGGTCATCTGCGAGCCCTTGAACGGCGCTTGTACGCAGGCCACCTGCACGCACTCGAACGGCATTTGCCTTGGAGGAGAAGGGTGCAACTGCATTGGTGGCAACATCGGAGAACTGTGCTTGCTGACAGTGGTCGTTGGTGTGCTGGTGATTGTGATCCTTGTCTTGAGCGTTGCATACTGCATGCAAAAGCAGGAGAAGAAGCAGAAGACCACATCAGCTGCGCTTGTCTCGGCGTCCTCTGAATTGAAAGATGATGATACAGAGAAACAGGCGATTGAGGTGAATGATGCTGTAGAAGAGAAGCTTTTTCAGCCGAGCGCACGTGCACTTGCGCGTGGCGTCATCGGCATGGTCCTTCTCGCCATTGTGCTCTCTAACACTGTCAAGATGTCGGAGGTAATGACGACATATAGTGTTGGAGTTGCCGAAATGACTGCGATCTTCAGCGCTGATTTGTCGACTCTGAAGGTCGAAGTGGAGGGCTCTATTTCCACTTTTCCTTCTTTTCCGATTGCAGAAGACAGTATGACCTGGGAAGATTATTGCGTGTACGTCGAGAATTTTGAGGACGCTATAGAGATGTTTCGAGAAGTGGGGCTTCTAATTCCAGGCCCCGTACAGTGCTCTTATGTAGCTCCGACACGCTCCTTTATCATTGCAGCCGTTGCCATGTACTCCGCGGCAAGTGTCTGCGCGCTGCATCCGCGTGGAGACACTTTTGGCATGGTCACATCCATGCTTGGTTGGGTCTTCGTTGTCGCTGGTGTCAGCTTCTGGTTCGCCGTTCTCGGAGCCTGGACCGGCATCGAGGCAGGTGTTGGCATTCTTTTGAGCATCGCCTTCTTCGGAGTCACGATCATCACATGCGTGCTGCCGAAGCGCCCGTAAATGGTTTCTTCTTTTCCACGGTGCATAGACTTTCGCATAAAATCAATCTTCAGTAGTTCCTGAGTGTTGTTATACCTTCAGAGGAGGTGCTTGCTCGACAGCTGCTTACTTCAAGCAGCACTCAATCTCGTTCGTTAATGCGATTCGTCCCATCCGATATTTGAAGAAAAGGGCGTGTGCTGGATTTCGTGAGCAGATGTTTGCTGGGCTCTTTGAGTTTCTGTCTACAAATATCTCTTATGTTCAGAGATCTCAAACGCGTCAACGTGAACAAAACATCTCCGCCGTTTCAGGACGAAAAGTCGTTCTCGTCAGCGATTGATCTGATCTGAGTCTTTTCCTTTTCAAAGCGTGTCCCCGCTCGCTCACTTCGGCGCTGACAAGTAGTATACGTGGTCAACTTAGAATGGCGCTAGCGAATGTTGTCGTCAAACGTAGCTGTTCGTAAAGTTAGTTTTCTCTCGCTGTCAATTCGTTTGGGTAACCGCAGTCGCCGTTCCTAGCTGATCCACGTCCAATCATGCTATCTGGAACGAGTACTACAACATAGGCGCATTAAGAAGGACAAACAGTGAAAACACGAATTTGCACCCAACAAAGCAGCCCTAAGGTACTACTCGTCCAGGTTGCTGCGGCGGACGCCCGGTCTTCAAGTTGCAGCCACGTCTTGCATCAGCCCGGCCATGGGTAGGTAGTCTTGACACTCTCTTCTTCACCGTCCAAGCCCACCTTGCCATCTTCGGTCCGTATTTCGATTTGTGGAACGATCGATCGATCGATCGATCGATCGACAGAGAGAAAAACGGAGACGTGGCATCAAGCGCGGTAAACTTTCTTTTTGATTCGCTGTCTGCCAGCTGGTCAACCAGAAGCGAGTCACTAGCGGAGATGGCCGCAGCAAGTGTGCAGACACCTCAATAGTTGCTCTCCAGCCACCGAACCGATCTTTCGAGACGAAGAGGCGGTCAACGGTGATCAAACCAGGGACAAGGGCGGTATGGGTGGACGTACACAATGCCTGGCCAAGGGGCCGACAGAAGAGAAAGAATCGCGCGGCACGATGCAATAGCTGAGCAAGCTTTGATTCGCTTCTGGCAAACTCGCAACGTGGTGGATCGACCAGATGTCTTGCCTAGCTTCTTGCAACTCGGCCTGCGGAACAGGCAACTATGCAGACAACTACGCCTGCGTAAACCAAAGTTGCACGGAGGCCACCTGCAGGCGCTTGTACGGCGATTGCATTGGAGGAGAAGGGTGCAACTGCATTGGTGGGCACATCGGAGACCTGTGCTTGCTGACAGTGGTCGTTGGTCTAGTGGTGATTGTGATCCTTGTCTCGAGCATTGCATACGGCGTGCAAAATTACAAGAAGAAGAAGACCACATCAGCTGCGCTTGTCTCGGCGTCCTCTGAATTGAAAGATGATGATACAGTGGAACATGCGATTGAGGTGAATGATGGCCCGGCTGAAGAGAAGAAGCTTTTTCAGCCGAGCCCGCGTGCACTTGCGCGCGGCCTCATCAGCGTGGTCCTTCTCGCCATTGTGCTTTCTAACACTGTCAAAATGTCGGAGGTAAGGACGATGTATCACGATTACTCTACACATTCCAAAATGTCTACGATCTTCAGCGCTGATTTGTCGAAACTGAAGGTCGAAGTAGAGGGTTCCGTTACCGGTGCCCCCTCTTTTCCGATTGCAGAAGACAGTATAACCTGGGAAGAGTATTGTGCGGCGGTCGATAATTTCGATGTCATTATACAGGCATTTCGAAATGCGGGGCTTCTAATTCCAGGCCCCGTGCAGTGTTCGAATGTAGCTCCAGCACGTTCCTTTATCATTGCAGCCGCTACAATGTACTCCGCGGCAAGTGTCTGCGCGCTGCATCCGCGTGGAGACACTTTTGGCATCGTCGCATCTATGCTTGGCTGGGTCTTCGTTGTCGCTGGCGTCTGGTTCTGGTTCGCTGTTATCGGATACTGGTCCGAAGCCTTGATCAGCGTCGAGGCCGGTGTCGGCATTCTTTTAAGCATCATTTTTTTTGGAGTCACAATCATCGCATTCGTGCTGCCGAAGCGCCCGTAAATGGTTCCTCCTTTTCCGCAGTGCGTAGACTTTCGCATAAATTCAATCTTCAGAAGTTCCTCAGTGTTGTTATGCCTTTGGAGGAGGTGCTTGGTCGAGAGCTGTTTACTTCGAGCAGCACTCAATCTCGTTCGTTATTGTGATTTGTTCCATCCGATATTCGAAGAAAAGGGCGGGTGCTGGATTTCGTGAGCAGATGTTTCCTGGGTTTCCTGAGTTTCTATCTACAAATATCTCTTATGTTCGAAGATTGCAAACGCGTAAGCGTGAACAAAACATCTTCGCCTTTCCAGGACGAAAAGTCGTTCTCGTCAGCGATTGATCTGATCTGAGTCTTTTCCTTTTCAAAGCGTGTCCCCGCTCGCTCACTTCGGCGCTGACAAGTAGTATACGTGGTCAACTTAGAATGGCGCTAGCGAATGTTGTCGTCAAACGTAGCTGTTCGTAAAGTTAGTTTTCTCTCGCTGTCAATTCGTTTGGGTAACCGCAGTCGCCGTTCCTAGCTGATCCACGTCCAATCATGCTATCTGGAACGAGTACTACAACATAGGCGCATTAAGAAGGACAAGCAGTGAAAACACGAATTTGCACCCAACAAAGCAGCCCTAAAACAAATCTGTTCAGTGTGTGTACTTCCTATTTGACTGCCGAGATGCACAAAAGGTACTACTCGTCCAGGTTGCTGCGACGGACGCCTGATCTTCAAGTTGCAGCCACGACTTGCATCAGCCCGGCCATGGGTAGGTGGTCTTGACACTCTCTTCTTCACCGTCCAAACCCACCTTGCCATCTTCGGTCCGTATCTCGATTTGTGGATCGATCGATCGATCGATCGATCAAAAGAGAGAAAAACGGAGACGTGGCATCAAGCGCGGTAAACTTTCTTTTTGATTCGCTGTCTGCCAGCTGATCAACCAGAAGCGACTCACTAGCAGAAATGGCCGCAGCACGCACGTGCAGAAACCTAAAACGATATAGTTGCTGCACTTCAGCCACCAAACCGGTCTCTCGAAATGGACGGGCGGTGAACGCTGGGAATCGGGGACATCAGCGGCATGGGCAGGTGCACAAAATAAATGGCCAAGGCGCCGCCGCAGCCGACAGAAGAAAAGTGTTCAAGCGGGCGACGCGTGCCGCCGCGCGGACACGCGGTCGGAGCCGAGCAGGCTTCGGAAAGTTTCTGGCAAACTCGCAACGTGGTAAATCGACCAGATGTCTTGCCGATCTACATGCAACGCGATCTGCGAAACAGGCAGCTATGCGGCCTCCTACGTCTGCATAGATGGCGTTTGTACGCAGGCCACCTGCAGGCGCTTGAACATTATGTGCCATGAAGGACAAGAGTGCAACTGCATTGGTGGCACCGTGGGAGAACTATGCTTGCTGACAGTGGTTGTTGGTCTGGTGGTGATTGTGATCCTTGTCTTGAGCATTGCATACTGCGTGCAAAAGTACGAGAAGAAAAATAAGAAGAAGAAGAAGGAGAAGAAGATTACATCAGCTGCGCTTGTCTCGGCGTCCTCTGAATTGAAAGATGATGGTACAGTGGAACATGCGATTGAGGTGGATGTTGGCCCTGCTGAAGAGAAGAAGCTTTTACAGCCGAGCCCGCGTGCACTTGCGCGTGGCCTCATCAGCGTGGTCCTTCTCGCCATTGTGCTTTCTGACACGGTCGAGATGTCGGAGGTAACGACGACGTTTTACCAAACCCCTACATTTTCCAAAATGACTACGATCTTCAGCGCTGATTTGTCGACACTGAAGGTCAAAGTGGAGGGCTCTATTCCCGGTTATCCTTCTCTTCCGATTGCAGAAGACAGTATGACCTGGGAAGAGTATTGTGTGGCCGTCGAGAAATTTGAGAACGTTGTAGAGACATTTCGAGAAGTGGGGCTTATAATTCCAGGTCCTGTGCAGTGCTCTTATGTGGCTCCGGCACGTTCCTTTATCATTGCAGCCGTTGCCATGTACGCCGCGGCAAGTGTCAGCGCGCTGCATCCGCTTGGAGACATTTTTGGCATGGTCACATCCATGCTTGGTTGGGTCTTCGTTGTCGCTGGCGTCTGCTTCTGGTTCGCGGTTATTGGAAACTGGGCCGAAGCCTGGACCAGCATCGAAGCTGGCGTCGGCATTCTTTTAAGCATCATTTCTTTTGTAGTCACGATCATCGCATTCGTGCTGCCGAAGCGCCCATTGATGGTTCCTCCTTTTTTGCGGTGCGTAGACTTCCGCATAAAATCAATTCTCAGCGGTTCATGAGTGGTGTCACCTTTAGAAGAGTGAGTTTGGTGGAGAGCGTACGTGAGCTGCTTACTTCATGCAGCACTCAATCTCGTTCGTTATTGCGATTCGTTCCATCCGACATTTGAAGGGAAGGGCGTGTGCTGGATTTTGTTAGCGGATGTTCGCTGGGTTTCCTAAGTTTCCGTCCACCACTAAAAACCTCTTATAATGGAGTTTTCAAATGCGCCAAATGTGCCAACGTAAACAAAAAAACATCTCAGCCTTTCCAAGACGAAAAAGTCGTTCTTGTCAGCGCTCGATCTGAACTGAGTCTTTTCCTTTTTCCTTTTCAAAGCGAGTCCTCACTCGCTCACTTCGGCGCTGACAAGTAATTTGTGGAAAATTTCACAAGCCTAGTCGACTTGAACTGGCGCTAGCGCAACCAAGCTTCCTGGTAGGATCATCTGAAGCTGCTGTGCAGCACTAGTTGCGGTGCGACGCGAAGGAAAGACAGCTACAAAGGTAAGGTCTTGTCCGTCATAATTTGCCTCGAAAGAGATGGCTTCATCGCAAACTGCCTCAGCGTCTCGGCGTTGGGCGCCGATAACTTTTCGGAGAGTCAAAAGCGTCCTGCTTTCATCGTCGCTTGCGCGAATCCCTGCAGGGGCGTCGGCTGCGTCCTGGAAACGGTCGCTTGTCTGCGAGAGCTCCGGACTGAACTCTCTGGTCTTTCCTGCGATGGCTTGTTCTTTCTTGCTAATGTCTTCGTGAGTGTTGTTGTTGTTGTTGTTATTGTTATTGTTGTTGTTGGTTGCATTTTTCATCCAGGCCGGAAGCACAAGAGCACGGCCTCGGCCGCGGCCCATGGGCACGCTCGCGGTCGCGGAAACCGACGTGCTCTGTGAAGCCGTGGCAAGGCTTGCCAGCACCGCAGACCGGCTTCTGGACTCGAGAGCTTTTCGCCGTTGCTCCGAGGCGCGAAGATCGGCCTCGGCGCGCCGAGCCCGCTCGAGACTCGTCTCTCGCTGCGCGCAGGCCTGCACAATCTCCTCATAGTCGTTGGGCTCGAGGGGGTCGTATGGGGCGTCACCCGAGGCCTCGAGGACTGCGTCAAGGACGGCGTCTTGAATATGGCGTGCTGTTGATGTCATTGTGTTTGAGGTTTTGCACCATTGCACAGGTGGCAGTATTATGATGATACGGATGAACACAATCGCACACCACAACTTGAACTTGTGAAGACACTGCGCTTGGGCTCGGCATCCTTTTCAGATGCTGTTGGTATCATCTGGAACCACAAGCAAGCGCGAATAGCAGTAGATTGAACAAGTTTATATGTGTGATTTTGAAGCGGAAGCTACTCTAGCGGTCGCCATTGACGATGTTGGCGCCACACATTTCCTGGGCAAGTGCATTAGCAACTGCGCGGTCCTGATCGTACGCAGAGTTGTAAAAGTAGTTGTTGTAGTAGTCGTCAGCATCGGGGAAATCGTCGACAGAGTAGGTGCTGTCGCAGACAGCGTCGAGGAAGGGCGTGTTCTCGGTCTCGAAGAGACGAACGCAAATGACTCGAGGGGCCGTGCTGCCGAGTCGCTCAATCATTTCCGCCTTAAGACGGACATAGTTGTTGACGTTTTGAGGCTTGAGAATCTGGCCGTCCGTAAAGAGGAGCATGAAGCTGGGCACCTCGCTGGAAGCAAGCTTGTTCGCCACACCCTTGAAGATAGGAGGGAACTTGGTGGCATACGCACGGTTGCCAGCATTCAGCTCGAGCGCCAAAGTGAAAATCTCGGTCACGATGTCGCCAGGAACATTAGCCGTAGGGCTGTCGAGCTGGATGCGCCAGTCGATTGCTGTTCTCTCGAGCTCAAGGATGCCAAAGGTGACATCCTTGCTGAAGGGCATCTTGAGCGCTGTGAACGCAGCGCTCTGAATAGCGGTCACGGCATTTCGGAGGGATGCAAGGGGAAATCGGGTTGCGAAGGTGCCATCCACAACTGCAAGGACGCGCGCCGAGCACTGCGACGGCAGACGAAAGGCGTAGCAGGTTGACCCAAAGAGATCTTCGCTGCCACGAACGACAGGGCCAGTTGTATCATTTCTGTTCTCGGATGCCCATCCCTCAGGCGGAGGCAAGTCGCTGAGACGATCATAATCTTCCCTCAAAAAGTAGCAGGTGAACGAGTTATAAGAAGGTTCCCACGAGAAAGCTTCGACGCTGTCTCCGAAGGTCCTAAAGCAGGCGTCGAGAGCTTCTTGCTGGGTCCGTCCATCAAGCAGAGTCCAGAATCCGCTAAACCACAAAGCTTCTTGGTCCCTGCAGCGGCCATGAAAATAGGATCCGCTGTCATAGGCGGGTACTGTCTGGGCTTTCACAAACTTGACGTTCGCCAGCGCCAGCGCGAGCGTTGTCACGCCTATTGTTGTCTTCATCTTGGTCTGCTTTGCTGATAGTCCTCCCGCACGCGCTTCAAATCCCTTTACGTGTTTGTCTTACTTCTCGCGCCTCGTGTCTCTCTCCATGCGCGCCGCCTTCGTCGCGAAGAAGCTTTGATTGCTTAAAGATAAAGGTCTGTCCTCCACGTTTCTGCAGAGCAAGATCGAGCACGTCACGTCACGGCAGCACGGGCAGTGCTAGCCTTTATGCTGGCCGGGACCTTGGGGGCGCAGGATCTTGCGCTGGATTCCCACCTTGTTTACTTGCTCGTTTCTGTGCGGCTTTCTTCCTCCTCAGGATCTTTTCCTTGTCCCTTCATGTCTTTTTCGCGCCCTTCAATCATTAATGGCTGTGGCACGCACGGCGCTTGATTGCATCGGTTCTAGTGTGCCTATTAGTGCGCGAGAGCGCAAAGTCTATCGCGCAAGACAACGACGAGGACAGCGACGAGGACGGCAACGAGGACGCTGCCTGTCGGGAGGCGTGCCTGCATTTCGGACACCCGTCAACCTTTGTGGTGGATGGGTGCAAGGTCAGTGAGTCAGTGGCCGTCGAGGAACGACCCGACACGAAAAGAACCTTTCTCAAGGAAGAGAGAAAAAGAAGTGAGCATAGGTATAACTCAAAGCAGCACATGATTAAGGATCTTATTCCCTAAGAGCGTCTAAGCCTAGTCTCAAATATTCAGTTAAAAAAAAAATGAATGAGTTTTAAAAGGCGCCGCCGTTGACGATGTTGCCGCCGCACATTTCCTGGGCAAGCGCGTTGGCAACTGCGCGGTCCTGATCGTACGCAGAGTTGTAAAAGTAGTTGTTGTAGTAGTCGTCAGCATCGGGGAAATCGTCGACAGAGTAGGTGCTGTCGCAGACAGCGTCGAGGAAGGGCGTGTTCTCGGTCTCGAAGAGACGAATGCAAATGACTCGAGGGGCCGTGCTGCCGAGTCGCTCAATCATCTCCGCCTTAAGACGGACATAGTTGTTGACGTTTTGAGGCTTGAGAATCTGGCCGTCCGTAAAGAGGAGCATGAAGCTGGGCACCTCGCTGGAAGCAAGCTTGTTCGCCACACCCTTGAAGATAGGAGGGAACTTGGTGCCATACGCACGGTTGCCAGCATTGAGCTCGCCAAAAAGGGAAAAGATCTCGGTCACGATGTCGCCAGGAACATTGGCAGTGGGGCTGTCGAGCTTGACATGCCAGTTCAGAGCTGTTCTCTCGAGCCCAAGGATGCCAAAGTTGACATCTTTGCTAAAGGGCATCTTGAGCGCTGTGAGTGCAGCGCCTCGGAAGGCATCCACGACCTTTTCGATGGCCGGAGTGGGGTATCTGGTTGCAAAGGTGCTGTCCACGACTGCGAGGACGCGCGCCGAGCATTGCGACGGCAGACGAAAGGCGTAGCAGGTTGACCCAAAGAGAGCTTCGCTGCCGCGAACCACGGGTCCATACGTTTGATCGGCAGATTCGGAGTTCCAGCCAGTGGGTGTGGGCAAGGCGTAGAGACGATCAAATTCATCCCTCGTAAAGTAGCACGTAAAGGAGTCGTAGGTAGGTTCCCACGAAAAGGCTTCGACGCCGTCGCCAAAGGTTTCAAAGCACGCTTCAAGAGCCTCCTGCTTGGTGCGTCCTCGCGTGTAGGCCCAGTACCCGCTGAACCAGTACGCGTACACATCCGCGCAGCGGCCGTGAAAGTACGATCCGCTGTCGTATGCGGGCACCTGGGCTTGCACGGACTGCGCGTTCAGGGCCAGTGCGACCATCGTCGCGACCGCTGCCGCCTTCATCTTATTTCGCCCGCTCAATCCCTCGCCCGCTGCCTCGCTCGCTGCCTCGGTACGTACTCCGCTGGTCTGTTCCCGCGCGTCGCGCCTCGCAGCTATTTTGCCCGCACCGCGTCCTCGCGAAGGGGCTTTGCTGCGCCCTTCTCGCCGCTCTTTTCGCAGGCGCTCGCGAGGTCTTACCTCGCCATCACGCTCGGCACGCGCCGCTCTAGGGTTTCCGCTGACTGGCGCCTACGCCCGGCCTTCTGGGGACGCTGCCGCTCTGTCCCTTGCACTACCGTAAGCGCTAGCTGGGCCATAAGTCTAGCGCGTACTCACTCGCGACACTTCTCTTCCTCCCTGCTTCATTCCTTTCTGATCTCTCAGCCACCCGCCAGCTCGCGGCATGTCGCAGTGCGCCACCTCGCGTCGCTCCTGCCTGCTTTTGCGCCCGCTGCTGCTGCCTCGGGGCGCGGGGACACGACGCTAGACGCGCGCCCTCGCAGACAGGGCCCTGCGTCGCGTCGCGTCGCGTCTGCCCCGGCCGCCCGTCCGCCCGCGTGCTGGATCGCGTGCTCACCGTGCGCAGGCAGGACAAAATTCATTCACTCTTGCGACAAAAAGGAAAAAGAAAGAATGAAATCAACCATCAATCTCAACCACGACCAGCCCTGACCACTCCACGCACGCTCGCGCCGGGCCGAAGCCAAGCCCAGCCAAGCCCAACGCACCCAGTCTGCAGCCTTGCTGCCTTGGCTCGCGGCGTGCGTGCTTGCGTGTATGCATGCTGCGTGAGTCTATCGAAGACGGGAGGAAGCCTAATTTAGGCGCTTGCCTGCTTGCTTGCTTGCTTGCTTGCTTGCTTGCTTGCTTGCTTGCATTCATTTTTTCGTCCGCTGCAGCTGCTCCCTGGCGGCCAAGACCGCGCTTCTGGCGGCGCAGCTCCGAGGCAGGCCGTGCGGGTGCGTGCACCTGTGTCCGCGCACGCTGGCCGAACAACGCGCGGCGTCCATCGAGATCGAGGGCCACGCGCTCGGTCTCGCTTAATGAGCACGAAATTATATGGAAGGTGGAAAATGGCGGGGTGAGGGTAGATGATGGCGCCCTCCCGAGTCCGAGCTCAAGCTCGAGGAGCTCGAGCTTGAGGAGCTCGAGGAGCTCGAGCTTGAGGAGCTCGAGGCCGAGCACGAGGTTGGCAGCGGCAGGGCTGGTCGCGAAAGGGCCCCGCTCTCGCCCAGCTTCATTTTTCCGCCTCGCCCCGTGCTTCTTGTCTCGGAGGTTTGCGCGCAGGGAGCCGGCCTCCGGGATTAGCATGGGCCCGGGTCGCTCTTTTCTCTCTCCCTAACTCGGCCTTGCCCGGCCCGACCGCGAGCGGGAGCAAGCGGCGAGCGGGGTGGGGCGCTCTGCAGCGCGGACCCGGCCGGCCTGACAGAGCCGAGCCGAGCCGAGCCGAGCAGAGCAGAGCAGAGCAGAGTCGCGGCACAGCCTGCTCGCGCTTTATCTGGATGTTAAGAAGAGTGTGCTCTCGCGGACCGCCATATTGGCGTTGCGGCCTTCACTATCAAGTTTGTCACGTGATCACGCCATGTATTGATGGGGCGAACTCGAAAGGGGCGGGAGCGCAAGTTCAGGGACCGCGTGACTCGACCTGCCAATGAAGGCATCGGCCAGAACGGAGAGTACGAGAACTCGGCTGAGAAACACACACAAGACGAAGCAAGCAAACTATGGTGGCTGTCATCATGGGACTCTCCCCGGCGCACGCGTTGACAGTGTGCAAGATTGCCTCATCGGTGAGCGTAATAGAACAACGTCTTATAGCATGTCTTCTGTAAACTGGAAATCAATTGCAGGCAGAAATATAGCCTAGTGGTGGGTGAAGCGTGCGTGCAAGCGACACACATACAATGTGATCAAGGACAAATCTCTTGGACGAGAGCATTCGCGAGAGCGCGGTTCTCGTCGTACTCGGAGTTATAGCGACTGTTGTAGTAGTCATCGGCATTCGGGAACTGGCTGACAGAGTATGAGCTGTCGCACACAGCATCGAGGAAGGGGGTGTTCTCCTCTTCCACGATGCGAATGCAAATAATGCGCGGCGCCGTGGCGCCGAGACGATTGAGCATCTCAGCCTTGAGCGCAATGTAGTTGTCCACGTTTGAGGGCTTGAGAAGTTGGCCGTCCGAGAAGAGGAGCATGAAGCTGGGTTTGTCGGCCGATGCGAGCTTGTCCGCCACGCCCCTGAACAAAGGAGGGAACTTTGTGCCATAGGCGCGGTTGCCGGCGCCAACATGGAGGTTGGAGAACTTTTCGATGAGTTCTCCTGGGACGTTGGCCGCGGGGCTGTCGAGGCGTACGCGCCACTTGATCGAGGTTCGTTTAAGCTCGAGAAAACCAAAGTTGACCTCCTTGTTGAAAGGCAGCTTGATCGCCGCGAATCCGGCGCTGCGAATCGACTCCATCGCCTTTTCAACGGCGGGCTTCGGGTACTTAGCAGCAAACGTAGTATCGACGGCTGCGAGGACGCGCGCCGAGCATGTGGGCGCGAGGCGAAATGCGTAGCAGGTGATCACGCCTTCCTCGCTGCCGCCATTGACCGAGCTGCCGTACACGACTTCACTTCCGGGGTTGTCAAACCAAAGGAATGGAATGCCCGCCTGAAGAAAGGATTCGTACTGCTCCTCCGAAAAGTAGCAAGTAAAGGAGCCCTCCATCCTGTTCCACGACATGGCTTGGACGGAGGTTCCAAAGTACTCGAAGCAGG
The DNA here is from genome assembly GCA_000818945.1 of Schizochytrium sp. CCTCC M209059. NCBI lineage: Eukaryota > Bigyra > Thraustochytrida > Thraustochytriidae > Schizochytrium > Schizochytrium sp. CCTCC M209059. The sequence goes on from JTFK01001292.1 coordinate 64,697, forward strand.
TCTCGAGTGCTTCTTGCTTGGTCCGGCCGAAGGTTGGCGTCGAGAACCCATTGAAGTAGGCCTTGTCCGTGTCTGTGCACCGTCCATAAAAGTACGACCCGCTGTCGTAGGCCGGCTGTGCGTGCGCGACGTGCACAGCAGGCAGCGCCATCGCAAGCGCCAGCGCGACCTTCATACCTTGGGAAGCCGTCCTCATCGTGTTTCGCTTGATAATTCAAGTTGATTAGAACTTTGAAAGCTTGCTTGTTCTGGTTCGTTCTTCTGTAGGAAAATGAGAAGGAGGGTTTACGTTGAATCTCTCTCTACAAACACAGCATGGCGCGGGATGAGAAGGCAGCCTTTTACCGGAACTTCTGTCGGACATCTGTGGTGCGTAACGATCGAGATGAAGAACCAGCCACACAGAAAGCAGTCTGTCTGGCAGGCAGTGCTACTACTACATTTCCTGACACAACGGCTATCTTACCGATTCCATCGGATGCATCGAAGTGTTACGAAACTGTCGTGGGTGTCCATTTCTTGCCCTTGGAACAAAAAATACACTCCTTTTCAGGCTAACCAGTCAGTGAGTGAGACTGAAAAGTTCTGTGGTTGAAAAAAAGAAAAGAAAAAAAAAAAAGGCTGAGAGACGCGGTATGTAACGGGTCTTTTGCCGCGGGCGATGCGAGCTACGTGGTGGGGGGCACTTGGGCTTGCAAACGATGATATCCTTTTCGTCCTCGCCGCGAACTTTGCAACCAGCCCCCGGATCGTTCTTTGTCTTGGTACCCAAACTGTCCATCAATCGAGCGATGGTGTGGTCACCGTTTTTTAGACCATTTGCGAGGTTGTTCGCCTTTCTCCAGCAGCAGTACGGTAGTAGAAGCAGCAGTAGCAGCAGCAGCAGGAGTTCCTCCCTCTCTCGCTCCTCGAAGAGCAGGAGCAGCGGGCTTGAGCTGAGCAAGCTGAGCTAAGCCGAGATTCCTTCCACCTGCTCATTGTCACATTTCTGTTTGTGTAACCCACTCGATCTTGCTGGCCGGGCTGAGCAGCGTTGCTGCTGGCGGCTGATCAGCGCTGATCGCCACGTTCCAACCGTTTGTCGTTGTTGCGCGCACGCCCGGTGCGGGAGAGAGAAAGATTCATTACGGCTGACTCGACTCTGGGCTTCGTTCGCCTCGCGGGGCGATGCGATGCAATGTGATGCGATGCGATGTGATGTGCCGTGATCTAATGTGATGTGATTTGATGTGATTTGATGCGATGCGATGCGATGCGATGCACTGTGTTCTGTTTCACTGCGTTCCTGCTACATCAATCTCAGACCAGCCTGCCTCAGCCTGCCTCAGGTTGCCGTCTTTCTTTCGGCGCATTCATCTTCGTTGGCCCATCGTCGACATGCCTTTTTTTTCATCAGCTCCCTGCAGTTCAACGCTCTCCACCCAGGCTCCGGCGTTGGCTGAAACGGTCGCGCGGCCACATCGGGATGGCCTAAGAGGACACGCAGTCGCCGACCCTTCGCGATTGCCGTTGGGTCCTCGACCGACCATTCCATTTCATTCCCCTCGCATTTCTCCCTTTCCACTCTCCTTCCCTCTCTTTCTTTCTTTCTTTCTTTCTTTCTTTCTTTCTTTCTTTCTTTCTTTCTTTCTTTCTTTCTTTCTTTCTCCCACTCTCCTTTTCCGCTGGAGAGCCCCACTCTCAGCCAACTTCTTGGAAAAGAACGCGAAAAAAAAAAACCACCGGCAGCGGTCTCGGGAACAACGTGAATCTCCAACCATTGCCATCTCGCCCCGAGACTAGAAACGAACAGCCTGAGAGGAGGAAAAGCCTGGAGAGAGAGAGCACGCACTGCCTGCCTGCATGGCTGGTGCGGCGCCGGCTCGATGGACACGCCTGGATGGACTCCGGGAGTCCAGCCGGCCAGGCTCGCCCGGCTCGGCCGATCGCGGCGCACGGTCAGCCAGCGGGCAGAGGCTCGCAGCCCGTCGAGGCTGCGAGTCGGCCTGAAGGGAAGGGGACTCCACTTTGCGCGCCACGATGGATCGTCCAGCTTCGAATTCTGAATGACGTTTGAACTGTTTCAACTTGTGAAACTGAGTTTAAATCAAAAGGAAACCAACAAAGAGGCGAAAGCCGACCGCCGACGCGCCAGAGACCCACGACGCCCGTCCTGGCGAGCCAGCCTGCCCGCAGCTGCGAGCGTAGGTCGCAGCTGCGGGTCGAGCCGCGCCGTGACGCTCTGGCTGAATTACAGGCGGCAGGTACGGCAGCTCCGCAGCAGCGTCTGCGGGACGCACACCAGCTTCTGCGGTCCGCATTGCGCGCTGCGGGCTCCGGGGGCTGGCTGGTGGCTGAACCCTGCATGCCTGCGTGGAGTGCCTTGCTTGCGCCTGCGTCTGCGACGCGTGCGACGCCCAATACTGCCTTCCCTTCCTCGGCGAGCGGCCGCAGGCGAGCAAGGTGTTGCCAGGGCCTCCGTCGCTCGCCTCCGGCTGCACACGAATCGCGGCAGCGGCTGCAGAAGTCGAGGCAGGGCAAGGCAAAGCAGGGCAAGGCAGGGCAAGGCCGCCGACGCGGCACCAACGCGGCCACCTCTGTCTGTCTGTCTGTCTGTCTGTCTGTCTGTCTGTCTGTCTGTCTGTCTGCCTGTCTGTAACTCAGTGCCACAACAGCGTCTGATTGACGGGACGGACCCGTTCTTTTCTTTGTGTCAGCCAGTCCAGGCGACCAGCGCGCAGTCCAGTCAGTCCAGCCTGACGCACCTTTCCCACAGCAGACCGGTTTGTGGCTGGCCGCGTGCACCATTTGTAAGGAGCCGCTGCCGCCGCTGCGGGCAACAGCTGCGGCGACGAGGAAGCGGGCGCGGGCCGCTGGCCGCTGCGGGGCCGGCCTGCCGGGACTCCGCGGGGAGAGAGAGAGGGAGTGCGACGCGCGGCCGCCGCGTCTTCGGGCGCTCTTCCTCCCACCCTCAGCTGCGGGGGCTGCGGGTATGCTGACTTGCCCGATGAAATCGTCCTCGTCGGGTTTGAAGGCAAACATTACCTTCGTCTTCGTGTCTGAGGCGACTTTGCAAGCATTCTCAAACGCAGCTTCAAGGGACCGAACGTTGTCCTTTCATGAAGCGTAGCTCCTCTGCTTCCTCCCCCTCTGCGAGAGAACATGACGGGTCCTCGCAGCCACGAAAATCTTGAAGTGCGTCTTTTGATGAGCACAGCATGCACACGATGCGGTTGAGCATCACCTTGAGCTGTGCTATTCTCGCGTGAGTCATCGCCTGGCTGCAGAGGCGCATCGTCAAACACGCTTCGCGCATCAGTGTGGGTGTCGGCGGCATCCTCAACGCTCGCCATGGCCACGTGCTTGGGGCTCTCAGACCGGAGCACTCCGGAAAAGCTTCGTAGCGGGAAAGAGCCTGCGTTCCCTCGAACGTAAAGACAACTCGCAGCGCGACCGCTATCAGGCGTCGCGCGGGTAGGCATCGCGCAACGCGAAGGGATGGACGCGTGCTTGCACAGCGTTGGCACCACGCTACTGGGACGGGTTTCTCAGAGCCACTTCCCAAAGTGCGTTGAAAACTATTGCTTATACGACCCCCCGCGGCCAAGATAAATCTGCATTGCCCGTGCAGTAACGTTCGTTTTTAGCCCATCATCGACATGCCGTTTTTTCTTCCTGAGCTTTGTGCAGTGTAGAAATCTGACCTACGTTCTCCACTCAGGCTCCGGTGTCGGCTGGAACGGTCGCGCGGCCACATTGGGATCTCCTAAGAGGACAGTTAGTCACCGACCCGTCGCGATTGCCGTTGGGTCCTCGACATTCCATTTCATTTCATTCCCCTCGCATTTCGAGCCGCCGCCGCTGCAGCGGTCGAGCTTTCAAGCGTTCTCGCTCCTGAGAAGATGCTGCAAAGACTGCGACGACGAGACGAGATCTTGGTGGCGGCGTGCGCCTTACTTATCGAGCCAGCTGCTTGGTCCAGGATCCCGTCGCCACTGAACAGACCAGATCAGACCAGACCAGACCAGACCACGCCAAACCAGGCTAGGTCATCCCGCGAGCGGCTGCCTTCGACGCGAGCGAGACGTCCACGTCGACGCCCGTGGCCAGCTTAGTCTCGCCTTGGACTCCTCCCTTTCCTTTCCTTTCCTTTCCTTTCTTGGCTGAGCCCACCCTGTATATTTGCGTGGAGTGCCTTGCCTGAGTCTGCGCCTGCGACGCGTGCGACGCCCGATACTATCTTCCCTTCCTCGGCAAGCCGCGACAGGCAAGCAAGGTGTTGTATTGCAAGGGCCTCCGTCGCTCGCCTCCGGCTGTACACGGATCGCGGCAGCGGCTGCAGAAGTCGAGGCAGGGCAAGGCAAGGCAGGGCAAGGCAGGGCAAGGCCGCCGACGCGGCATCAACGCGGCCACCTCCGTCTGTCTGCCTGTCTTTAACTCAGTGCCACAACAGTGTCTGATTGACGGACCCGTTCTTTTCTTCGTGTCTCCTCAATTCTTCAGCCAGTCCAGGCGACGAGCGCGCAGTCCGGTCAGTCCAGCCTGACGCACCTTCCCCACAGCAGACGGGTTTGATGCTGACAGCGTGCACCACTTTTTTTGTGAAGAGCCCGGCCGCCGCTGCGGGCAACAGCTGCGGCGACGAGGAAGCAGGCGCCGGCCGCTGGCTGCTGGCCGCTGCGGGGCGTGCCTGCCGGGACTCCGCGGCAGGGGGAGGGAGAGAGCGAGAGCGATACGCGGCCGCCGCGTCTTCGGCCGCTCTCCCTCCTACTGCTCCTCGCTCCCTCCCTCCTCCGCGGACCTCTCCTCGCGCCCCTCCGGCGTTCCCGCTGGCGCCGCCACCGCCTCGCCAGCCCCGCTCCACTCGCTCCCGTCCTCGCAGGACGGACGCCACGCGACGCGATTCCCGCTCCTCCCTTCCTCCTTCCTCCCCGCAGCCCCCTTCGTTCTTTCCCCTGCGCGTGTCGTCCCTCGGCGAGGCGCGAGACAAACGCGGGCGCCGCCGCTCTTTCGTTGGCGCCGCCGCGGTTTTCTTTGGCGCCGTCCACTCGCCCTGCCCGCAGTGCGCCTTCTCCTGTCTCGCCTCGGGGCACCCGCCGCTGCCATCCTCTGCGGTAGCTGCGGCGGCTGCGGCGGCTGCGGGAAGGCTGATTCGCGCTCCAATCGAGTTGAGTTGAGGGCCGCCGATCGTCGCGGATCGAGCGTCACGATCCAGATGCGGAGCGGAGACAGGCGAGACAAGCACGCAGGCAAACGAACAAGCAAGCAGAAAGCGAGCAGGCAGAAAGCGAGCAAGCACGCGAGCGAGCAAGCACGCAAGCGAGCAAAATCCTTTCTGGACTCTCGCGGGAGCGCAGCCGCGCGACGGCGAGCGAGTGAGCGAGGCTCCGGCTGGCGGGACGGCTGGGGGTCAAGGCTGACGTCTTTCTTGAGTTTTCTTCAAAAAGGAGGATGGCCAAGGCCGAGTACGAGCGCGTGTACAGTGACGAGGCGGAACGCAAGGATGAGAGGCCGCGCAACAGACACGGGGCGGCGGCGGCGGGAGGGATGCCGGGGTTCCTCGGCTTGACGCTGAGGAGCAGCGCATGCGTGGTCGGCGCCATCGTGCTCGTTTTTGCCTCGCTGACCATCTTCTCGGCCCCAGAACAGGTCCAGGCCGCCAAGGACCACATGAACAACGCAGCCTCGGACGCCATGCTCTCGGTGGGACTCAGCCCCATGAACGGCAAGTTCTTCATCAAGAATCCGCCCTGCGCCGTCGCAAACAGCACCGAGGCACTCATCTCCGCAAATAAGGCCGGCAATATTGTCGAGTTCGTACGCCACGTCAAGCGCGATGAGGACAGTTTCGTCACCGTCACATTTGCCTCGTACACGTACCGCGACGCGCTCATTAACTGGCTCATCGCCTCGGAGCGCGCAAACATCCGCTCCGTCGTCGTCGTCTGTCTTGACGTCGCGCTCCAGGACTATCTCTTCTCTCGAGGCATTCCCTGCTTTCATGCATACGCCAGCGAGAGCGAGAGCGAGAGCGAGGCCCTCACGCCCGTTGAAGATAGATCCGACGCCTACGACGCCGAGGAGGCCAGCGCGACGGACTCTTCCTACGACGATGCAGAAACCGATTCCACCAACGACAACGACGACGACGACGACAACAACGATACCGGCGATCTCATGCTCGAAGCCATCGAGGAGGAGAGGGAGGTCGACGAGGCCACGGAGCTCACCGAGTCCACATCGGCATCATCGGGCCTCGAGGCCGACGATCAGAGCACGGGTGAGCTCGGTCGCGGCAAAATTCACAAGCTCTGGATCATGCGCGTCAACTACCTGAGCGAGCTCCTCCATAACGGTATCGACGTTCTGTTCTCCGATCTCGATGTCGTCATCGTGCAAGACCCACGCCCGTTCTTTGCCCAGGCCGAGATCGTCGCGTCGCGCGGCAAATTCCCTGCTTTCGCCCTCAAGCGATGGGGTGTCACGGCCTGCATGGGTTTCATTTACTTCAAGTCCACCCCCAACGTCAAGATCATCATTGAGGACATGATCGAGGCTCTCCAGCGCCACAGCGATGACCAGGTCATAGTCAATATGGCGCTGCTCAAGCGTCTTGGAAGAAGCTCCAGAAAGGTCTTTGGCAGGAGGACTGGTTATTTTTACGAGCCAAAACATACGACTTCCATTATTTCGGGCAAACCCGGTCAGGTCAAGCTCATGCTCTTGTCCCACCACTCTTTGCCTCGCGTTTGCACAGATCTTTCCATCAAGGACTGGAACCGCGACATTGTGGCTGCACACTGCCGTCCTGTCCGCCAGGTCAGCAAGAGCCGCGAATATTCTCGTGATGTGGCTATGGCCCGCTACAACCTCTTTTGCGACACGGATGCACTCGCAGGCCATCGTAAGGCAGGCATGTACTCCAAGTACAGCCGGAGAAAGCATAAGAACGTCACGGCCTTTATTGACCCTTCGCCAGAGTCCATGCTCATCGCAGCAGTGACGCCATCTGACCACGTCGCTTTCGCCAAGTGGCTCGAAGCCACCTCCGAGTCCTGCGACTTTGGATCCTTTATCAACTTGCCGGCCCAGTACGGCGTCGGACCCGAGGACTTTTAAGACACACTGTCCCTAATCCTTGCGCGCCCGCCAATCGCCCTAGCGAGAATCTTGTTTGGCCCATCGCTGGCTCTGAATTTCCATGCGTCTTGGTCGCTTGAACCAGGCAGTATCCATAGTTTTCTCTCCAAATGCCTTTTACGGTGCTGCCAAGACCTCGTCTCGGGACTGACTGAGAGCCCAACCCGATCTTTCAAGAAAACAAATGACGGAGTGGTAGTAGCACCAATTCTCTTTTCTTTTTCACATCCATCCGGTTTTCCACGGCGCATATATCCGATGCCCTGTACAATCAATCAATCAATCAATCAATCAATCAATCAATCAATCTCTCGACGAATGGATTTTCCCTTTTTCTCTGCTTTTCTCTGCAATGATCAAAATCAACAGGTCTAGCCAAGTTGCGGGTGAGTGAGTGATAAGATGGCCTGCATATTTTGCTTCGTCGACGAATCGCACGGCGCCTTTGCGTCGAGACCTACTCGTTTCTAATCAATCTTTCGTCTTCTGTGATTTGAGAACGCCACCTCGAGAGGGAACGAACTCTTTTGTCCATCAAATTACACAACGTCGGGCCGCCTACCTATGTTCGGCCGCCATGCGTGTGTCCACCAACGAAGGTATACCGGCCGATCAGCCAAACGTGGCATCTTGTACCCGGTGACCGAAACTGACAGGCCAAAAGACCTGCTGAAGAGAAGGGACTTGAGGAGTCCTCCTGTCGCCTTCTTCTCTAGTGTCCCTTTTCTCAAAAAAATCTCTTTTTTTTTTTTCTTTTTTTTCCCGGCGGCCAACTTGAAGTTCAACTTCAGCTTTCCCGTTATAGGGTAAAACCTTCGCTTTGAACCCGGTTTCGAAATGTTCAGAAAAAATCTTTAGCAAGTCCACGCGCGAGCATCGGAGCGGAACACAGGACAGGCCCGTGCCACGGCGGACTGCGCACAATCTTCAGTGAAAGTTTTGGTCGAGTTTTGGAGGAGCGAGTGTAGTTCAAAGTTGAGCGTTTGAGGCTCCCCGCGGGGCTGCTGGCCCCAAAATTGGAACGGGGGGTATTTGCAAAGGGGTATTTAGCGACTTTTTTTCTCAACGGAATTTTGCCTAATGGGGTATATTCACATTTGCATCGTTTCGGAAATGGAAGCGCAGTTGTCGCCACTGGCGGACGTCAGTAGCGCCACGCCCGTCAAGGCGCCCCTCCCCCCAGGCCCAAGCGAGGCGCGAGACGAACGCGGGCGCCGCCGCTCTTTTCTTTCGCCGTCCTGCGCCGCCCGTCTCGTCTCGTCCAGGCCCGCCCGGCCCTCCCTCCCCCCGTCCCTCCCTCCTGCGGTGGCTGCGGGAGCTGCGGGGAGGCTGACTCCAGCTCCAGCGGGGCCAGGCAGGCGAGAATCGAGTTGAGCATCGGGTCGAGTTGAGGGCCGGCCGGCCGGCCATCAACTCGGACGAGCGGCGTCACGAGCCAGACGCGGTGAGGAGGAGACGGCGAGACGAGACAGCGCGGGCAAAGAGGCAAGCAGGCAAAGAGGCAAACAGGCAAACAGGCAAGCCAGGCAGCAAAGCCCTTTCTGGCCTCTCGCGGGAGCGCGGCCACGCGACGGCGAGCACGCGACCGCGACCGCGACGGGGCTGGCGGGACGGCTGGGGCTCGAGGCTGACGTCTTTCTTGAGTCTTCTTGAAGAGGGAGGATGGCCAAGGCCGAGTACGAGCGCGTGCCCTGTGACGAGGCGGAACGCAAGGATGAGAGGCCGCGCAACAGACACGGGGCGGCGGCGGCGGGAGGGGCGCCGGGGTTCCTCGGCTTGACGCTGAGGAGCAGGGTCGCATGCGTGGTCGGCGCCATCGTGCTCGTCTTCGCCATGCTGGCCATCTTCTCGTCCACAGAACAGGTCCAGGCCGCCAAGGACCACATGAACAACGCAGCCTCGGACGCCATGCTCTCGG
>KN805469.1:0-25987 GCA_000818945.1 Schizochytrium sp. CCTCC M209059
CGTTTATTTTGTCGTCAATCGCGAGGTTGGTAAAATACCCCCCCAAATTTGAACACGCTGACGTCATGGGTCACATTGGATGGGCCACTTTAGGTGCGAAGGGCGGACGCACGCACGCGCACAGCCAATGCGGTACTGATCGCGACGCAGGGCGCAAAATACGCTAGCCTAATATTGTTCCTTGATGAACAACAACAGGAATGGCGAAGCTGGATGTGAATGTCAGCCTTCCAGGCGCATGCAATGCTTGAATATCCTGCCCAGGCCTGGCCCGCTGCGACGCGCTTGGGTCTGCGTACAGGCAGGCATCTGAGTTATCGATCGCTTGGTTGATTGCCGTCCTCCTGTTCGGTGAAGAACCATGCTGTCGCCCAAGGCGCTCGTGCGCGCAGCGCAGCTGCTCGTGCTGGGCGAGCTCGTGCTGGCGTACCGAGGCGGACGAATCAACAAGGTCCGCCTTGCCACCTTCTCCGCGCTGCTCGTGACCTTTGTGCACGGGGTGGCGCCGCGTTTTCCCGTGTGGGCCAGACTCCTCGGCATCGGGAAGCACGTCGTCCATCGCAAGGTCGAGGGCGAGGTGGCGCCCGGATTTGAAGCCGTGCGCGAGGCTTTCCAAAAGAACGTGGACGAGGGTCTTGAACGTGGTGCCCAGTTCGTCGTGTATTACAAGGGCAAAAAGGTCGTCGACCTGGCAGGCGGCACGCAGCCCGAGTACAATGCCGAGACGCAGCAAATTATTTTCAGCAACTCCAAGACGCTCTCAGCCATTACCCTGGCCAAGGCCGTCGCGGCAGGGCGCATCAAGTACGAGGCCAAGGTGTCCGAGTACTGGCCCGAGTTTGCGCAGAATGGCAAGGATGACATCACCGTCGCTGACGTCATGAGACATGACGCAGGGCTCGCATACTTTACAAAAAAGGCCAAACTGCCCATTTCATACGCGCTGCGCGAGAACCTCGACAAGTGCGCCGACTTCCTCGCCAAGCAGGCGCCGTCTTGGACTGAGTCCGGTCACGAGCCCAAGTCGCGCGCCTACCATGCCGTCACGCGTGACCTCATCACGGGCGAACTCGTGCGTCGCGTGGACCCGGAGGGCCGGACCATGGGCATGATTCTTCGCGCCGAAATTGCTGAACCGCTCGACGCCACGCTCACGCTTGGGCCCGGAACGCAAGAGGAAAAGGAACTCCTTACAGACCTTCAGTTCGAGTCCATTCCCCAGACGGTCATTGGGTACTTTATCCGCAAGTTTCTTGGTATCGCGCTCCCCACGGAAGGTCTTTTTCTGTCCGTCTTTGGCGACCCGAAATCCACGGTGGCTCGTACCTTCAATTGCCTTCTCTTGGATGGTATTCGCGACAAGGACACTTACTTTAACGAGGAGATTATGCATGATGCCGAGATGGGATCCTCGAACGTGCGATCCAATGCTCGGTCCATGGCCAAGGTAGCAGATGCCATGTCGCGTCGAGCGCTCTTGCCCGAGCACGTACACGAGGCCGCCATGGCCAATCCGGTTGAAAAGTACGACGCGGGCGTCATGGGCAATACCAACTTTACACAGGGTGGATTCTGCAAGTTTGGCGGGTCTATGTGGGACGCCTCGTCCGAAGGCTTTGCGGGCTGGGGCGGTCTGGGCGGGTCGCAGCTCATGTGGAATGACGACGAGGAGATTGGCGTTGCTTACGTCATGAACGGGAATCTTGCCACATCAGCCCTCGGACTCTTGGACCCTCGCTTCATCCGTCTGCAGCGCACGCTGATGCGTTGCATCAGGGCCCAGTCCTAACTAAAAAAAGCACTACTAACTTATCCGAAATTGCAATTTCTTGGTTTTACTCTTGTTTTTGTCGTTTGGTCTTGCGCACCTTCCTTCCCTGCATGGCCTGTCGTCCCGACACCACTTCCATCTTTCTGGCTCGCCCTGCTGCGCGTTTCCAACCTCTGGATTGGATTCCCCTTCGCGCACCCTCATTATGTCGAACGACCCATCCAGCCTTGCTCGTCGCTATCGCTCTCGCCAGCTGCTCTTCCGTGACCGACTGACTGAACCGTCCATGGCCATGGCCGTGCCGCGGGAAGATGATATATAGAAAACGTCCGGCAGCGGCTGCGGCTGCGCCGACGAGTGAAATGTGTCTGTGTGCTAAAAGGCGATAGCGTTCTTGGCCGCGTGCAAAAAGCCACGCCGCGGCCAATTGTGTGTAGTAGTAGCCGTAGTGTGCTCGCAAAGAGCGACATTGAGCTTAAGTAACTTTTCAGACAGCAGGTATAGATAGGCCTAGGCCTAGGCCTAGTACTACTATAGTATAAAATAAGAGAGGAAAGATTGGATCGCCGGGCTGGTTTCCGCTGCATTTCAGGGCGCCTGGCCGCCATGGCGAGCCGAGCAAACCGCTATTGCACGGCAGGAGCCTCCTTTTGGACGCCTGCAGCCGCTGGCTAGGCTCGCGCCCGCGCTCGGTCCCTGGGCCCGCCTCGACTCGCGCCGCCGCGCCGCGTACAAAAATAACCAGGTGAGCACCATGCTCGCGCCGCCACTTCGCGGAGTCCGGGCGCTCGGCCAAAACGGGGCGCGCCGTCTTGGCGGAGCAGGCGCAGGCGCGGGTGTCGGCGCCAGCCGCGGGTACCAGTCGGTGACCAAGGATGAGAACCACGTGTACACGAGCACGTTTCCCGAGCAGGACGGGACGCTCGTGGACAAGTACAGGTTCACGGAGTTCATGATGCGCGATTTCCACAAGCAGGGCTCGGCCCTCGCCATCCTCGACGGCGTCACCGGCGACGAACGGAGCTTTGAAGATCTTCTCGACGATGTGCAAAAGGTCGGACGCGGGATTCAGGAGGAGTTTCAGATTGGCAAGGGCTCAAACGTGGCGCTCTTCATGCCCAATCACGTGGACTTTTTCACGGCCCTCCATGCCCCGGCCAAGCTTGGCGCTGTCGTCACGCCCATCAACCCGGCCTATCGCGAGTACGAGGTGGCGAACCAGCTACGTAGCGCCGACGTAAGGCTTGTCATTGCCCACCCGGATACGCTCCACGTAGCCCGGGAAGCCGCCTCGCAAAAGAACCGCGAAAAGGGACCCGACGAGGCCATCTGCCAGGTCATTTGCGTCTCGGACGAATTTGCCGATTTCCGCGCCGGACCCAAGGTCACGGACCTCTTACCCGACACACCAGCGGAGCCAGATTCTACGCTCTACCTGCCATTCTCCTCGGGTACCACGGGCAAGCCCAAGGGCGTCGAGCTCACGCACAGCAACCTCATTTGGAACGTCCTGCAGAGCCATGAGATCGACAACAAGTTTTTCCACGATAAGACTGTCGTTCTTTCGCCGCTGCCCATGTTTCACATTTACGGCTTTCTCGTATCTGTGCACAGCCCATTGTACCACGGCAAGCCACTGATCACCATGAAGCGTTTCGATCTCGAACGGTTTTGCGCCCTCGTCGAAGAGCACAAATGCACGCGTGCGCACGTCGTGCCCCCCATTCTCTTGCAGCTCAGCAAGTCGCCCGTTGTTGACAAGTACGACATGTCGAGTCTCGAGATTTGCCAGTCTGCAGCAGCCCCGCTTGGCACCGAGGTCGAGAACGCCGTTCGCGACCGTCTCAAGTGCGAGGTCAAGCAGCTCTGGGGTATGTCTGAACTCTCCCCGCTCGGTACCGGCAACCCGGACGATCGCGTCAAGGGCGGCAGCGCTGGCCCGCCCATTGCGCACACTCAGGTCAAGATTGTCGATGTTTCCACAGGCGAGACGCTTGGACCGGGCGAGGAGGGTGAGCTCTGCGTGCGCGGCCCTCAGGTCATGAAGGGCTATCTGAACGATCCTGAAAAGACTCGCGAGACTCTCAGTGAGGACGGCTGGCTCCGCACGGGAGACATTGCCAAGGTTGACGAGCACGGCTACGTCTACATTACGGACCGCCTCAAGGAGCTCATCAAGGTCAAGGGTTTTCCCGTGGCCCCAGCGGAACTCGAAGCCGTCGTCTTTACGCACCCGGACGTGATTGACACCTGCGTTATCCCGGTCCCTGACGAGGAGTCGGGCGAGACCCCGCGCGCCTATTGCGTCATGCGTGAGGGTCACAAGACGACGGAGCAAGATATTGTCGACTATGTTGCTGACATTGTTGCGCCGTACAAGAAGCTCCGTGGCGGTGTTATCTTTGTTGATTCCGTGCCCAAGACCGACTCTGGTAAGCTCCTTCGTCGTGTTCTTATCCAGCAAGACCGTGAGCGCACTACGGGAAAGCAGTAGACACCGGCTGAGACCATGCGCGCGCACAAGCAAGCCGTCGGCCCGAGTTGGTCCTAAACAGACTATTCTTTCCAACCCCCGACCCCACCCCCCTTTTTTTTTAACATTCTCACAATTCACTTCATTCATCTCCTCCCCAAGGTTTTTTTCTCTTGGTGTATAAAGAAGTAGATGCCCGGATGCCTCAGGGTCAGCTACGTTCTCATATGCTACAGCTGCTTGCGGTGATGATGTGCGACGACGCTCCCTTTCTCAGGGGGTCTCGCCAATCTTGCAAATGCAAATCGCCAGATACAGACTCGGCGCACATCAACGTGAACGCCACGACGGCAAACGTACCGCGCGTGGGGAGGCTCTGCGCCCCTCCGGCACGCGTCGCTGCCTCGCCATGAGCTCCAAAGCTCGCGATCTGCAGCGAGGCGCCGTTGTCGCGGGTGTAGCATGTCTGGTGCTCGTCGGGCTCGTGCTCTCGGCGACGCCGGGAGACGAGGCGCAAGTGAGGCTTCGCGATGGCCTAGTAGACCTACACCCCGTTGCCGTGGAGCTTAGCGTGACGGAAATGGCCGCCCAGGAGCAAGAAGCCGAGACGGCCGCGCTAGAATTGCCGCCGTTCCCTGACTTTGCACCGGGAACTGTCTATGTGGGCCACACGACGCCCGACGCCGACAGTATCACTAGCGCAGTGGCAGCTGCATACCTTTTCAATGGCAAGGCGATGCGCGCTGGTAGAATCAATCGTGAGACACAATTTCTTCTCGATTTCTTTGCGGTTCCAACGCCCGATCTTGTCGACGAGGCGTACGAAGGCGAGGATTTTGTTCTGGTCGACCACAACGCTTTTGCGCAGCGCGCCAAGGCACTCGATGCTGCCAAAATTCAGGGAATTTTCGATCATCACGCCATTTCCACCACGCCGACCCTCGTGGTGAAACCCATTTACGTCAACGTACGCCCCTGGGGTAGCTGTGCGACGGTGATTGCAACAAAGTACCTCGAGTACAAGCGGCCGCTGCCGCCACGTATCGCAGGTATGCTCATGGGTGGCATTATCAGCGACACGCTCAACCTCAAGAGCCCAACGACAACGAACTGGGATGAAAGGGTGCTTCACTGGCTCGCAAGCAAGCTCCATTGGGCAAGCAGCAACGGAAGTCGTGTCCTTGGATCGAAACTTCATGAGCATGATCTGCGAAAGGCTGTCCGACGTTTTGCGCACCGACAGTTCCAAGCCAAGGCTAATACCACTGGCATGCCCTTGCAGCAGGTCGCGCTCGCAGATTTCAAGTCGTACCTTTTACAGTCTCCCCATGACAATAGTCGAAAACTTGTGCTGGGATGGGGTACGATTGAGACCGTGGAGCCCTTTTATGAGCGTTACCTGCGAGAGCACGTTTTGCAAGAACTTGTGCTCGAGGTCATGCCGCGCATTTTGCAGAAGCGTGACCTCGAGGCCGTCTATCTTTCAATTGTGGACATTGAAGAGGATCGCTCCGTGGTCTTATGTTCGACGCGACGTGACTGTGACCTACTCGAGCAGGCCTTTCCTGATGCGGAGAGGGAGGGCATTGCTCGGGCGGTACACGTGGCAAGTTTTACAACAAGTCCGCGCGTATCGCGCAAGAAGGAATTCATTCCACCGATTCGTGGCGTTTTGCAAGGCGATCACAAGAATGCACATTCTTCTTCTTCTTCTTCTTCTTCTTCGAGTTCTTCGGGCAGGGGCGGCATGTAGAGTTTCCGATTGCATACTACAATGTTTGATGATATATGAGGGTGAGAGATTCGGAATAGGTCATGTTTTTAGCCGAAAGTGATCTGGCTGCGGCCACCAGGAGGAGCATGGACGCGAGTTGTCGGACGGTCAGTGATAAAGTTGCCGGCGTTCATGTTCGAGCCGCTAGCGAAGGCGTTGGAGGAAACGTTGCCCTTTTCGATACCCGGGGCAGGGGCGGTCGTGGCAATGTTGGTCTTGTCGACAATGGGAACAGGCTCCGGTGCCTGCTCGACGCGTGGAGCGGCAAACACCTGTTCGGGGCGCTGCATGGGCGGCTGCTGGTGCTGGGAAGGAGCTGGCACGCGAGTTTGAGGCTGGGGAGCAGCCCGTGCTGCGGGCGCGTTGGTGCCAAAAATGTCGCTTGTGTAGCCGCCAGGGGGCGCATGCAGCCTGGTCGTGGAGCGCTCTGTGATTTGTTGCAGCAGCAGCAGCAGCAGCAAAGATGAGAGGGGAAAAGAGTAAAAGTACAACCAGGTTGCGTCCTCTTTCGTTAGAACTCGATCCCTAGCGCCCGATGACCTTTTCTAGCAAAAAAAGGATGAGGAATGAAACTTACCAGAGATCACGTTGCCGGCATTCATGTTGGCACCACTGGCAAAGGCATTCGACGAAACGGCAGGGGCCTTTTCTTCGTCACCCCAACCAAGAGACCACTGGCTCCGCGAGTGGTGCTGGGCGCTGGAGTGATGCGTGCGGGTACTGCTGCGGTCCGCCATCGTTCTTTGCTTGGGTTTTCTCTAAAATGTGATTGACGGTGTTCGAGTTAGTCATCGTCGCGTGTTTTCTCTTTAAACACCGCCACCAAGGTCCTCTCGTCCTTATCCTTCTCCTTCTTCTTCTACTTCTTTTCTCCTTTTTCCTCCTCCTCCTCCTCCTCCTCCTCCTGCTTCTTCTTCTCTAATGCCGTCCACTGGGCAAGTTGTACAACGTCGGCTTCTATTCTCGGCGCCAAACTTTTCGATAACGGGCTCGCTGGGCCCTGCTGGTTGTGTCACGAACTGCACGAAAACGCGGCCACAAAGAAGTAGAACAAACGAACGAACCGACGCAGGGACAGAGACGACGCGAGGCTTCTCCGCGTTTGCCTCGCCACGGACGCCGCGCACCACGCCGCCGCCGCTCGCTTAGCACGTACCTGTTGTCGGAGGGTCTGTCTTTTGGGCTGGAGAGAATTGGGTTTGCTGGCTTTGCCAAGAAGCAGCGGCCGTTTCACGCAGGCACTCGAGCATGCGGCGAGGACCCGGGTGTGTATCCGAGGACCCCAGGTGTGCACCTTCTCACCCTCCTCTCTCCTCTTGGCCACTGTGAACAGTATACATGTGACTCGGGGCGGGCCCGGGTGCGTGGACTTGACAGAGAATGACTGGCCTGCCAGCCGTCGGCTCTTGCCGCGCGTCATTGCATGCATCCCTTGCTTTTGTCGACACACTCGTTCTCCATCTTCATTTATGTTGGCAAGAGGCCTCCAATGCATTGAATTTTAAAGTGAAAAAAGAGGTGGTCAACGGCTACCCGCAGGGAGTACTCGCAGAACACACCTCCCAAACCGTGCAATTATTGCTGCTGCTGCTGCTCGCCCAGATACATCAATCGCGCACGGAACGCAAAGTAGCTCGCAAGGGTGAGAACATGTCGAGCGAGCGTGCCCGCCGTCGTGTGGTGGCCTTGGCGCCCGCACCAGCGCCCACCTTGCATGCCCATCCGCATGCAGGAAAAAATGCACGTGAACACCAATTGGACCAAAATTCATCCCTTGTCGAGCAGACATCATCGAAGAGTACTCGTCATCGCATTCCGCTGGTGACCAAGGTCAAGACGGCGCTGACTGCAACGCGCAAGGGAAAGCGCTCGAAAAAACTCAACAAAGTCGATCCCGTCAAGCTTCCCGCGGGTCTGCAGTTCGTTGACAGCGTTGTTCGATTCGACGCTGTTCGCTCGCTCGCTGGTGGATCAAGGAAACGTCCCAAGAGTGCGGCAACGCAGCAAGATTCGCCGCGCGGTGCCAATAGGAGCCACGTCTCAAGTTGCACATGTGCACAATGCGTCAAGGCCAAACGCGCAGCACGAAATGCCCCCATCCAGCTCAGATACAAAGCAGGCATTCGGCTCATCGAAGCAACTCTGGAGAGTAGCAAATTTGTCAAGACCACCAAGGACGACTGGAATGTGCTCTGGGTTTCAGGCGCCTTGCGTCCGCACATTTACCAGTCGCTCCTTCGGCACCAAAAAGTGAATCAGTTCCCCCGTACATATGAGATCACGCGTAAAGATCAGCTCTGCCGTAATATGAGACGTATGCAGGAGCTGCATGGTAAGCGTCACTTTGACTTCTTCCCTCAAAGCTTCGTTTTGCCCGCCGACCGAAGCGAATTTCAACGCATGGCAAAGGATTCCCTCCAAAGGCAACAGTCTTCGGCTATAAGCTCGAGGCCAGGTGAGGAGACTCCAGAGCTCTGGATCGTAAAGCCGGCCGCCAGCGCATGTGGCCGCGGCATCTATCTGACGGATAATCTCGGAGAGATTCCACTCAGCGGAGGCGAAGATGGCAACGTTCTCGTATCGAGGTATATTGCAAACCCATTGTTGCTAGATCAGCGAAAATTCGACCTTCGCATTTACGTGGCAGTGACATCTTTCGACCCCCTTCGTGTGTACATTTACCAGGAGGGCTTGGTCAGACTGACGACAGAGGAATATCGCAATGATGCCGAGAGCCTCAAGAATCGATATGTGCACCTGACCAACTACTCTGTGCAAAAGAAAAGCAAAAAGTTTGTCGTAACCGAGTCCGCGGCGTCTCGCGATGAGGATGACGTCCGTCCCACGAGCAAAAGAAGCGTCACGAGCTGCTCCACGCATGATAGCGATTCCAACAGCAAACGCAGTAACAATACTAGCGACGAAGAAGTCAATCAGTCTCCGGAGGTTAATGCAGACTCAAATAGCTCGCAAAGTGAGACCCATGAGAAAGCCTCAAAGTGGTCATTGCGGACGTTCCGAACGCGCCTGGAGCGCATGGGACTCGACGCGGAGGGTATGTTTGCAAACATTGACGCTCTAATCATCAAGACGCTAATCAGTATTGAGCCCCAGGTCCTTTCTGCGATGGATATGCATGTGCGACACGCATCAAATTGCTTCCAGCTCTTTGGTTTTGATGTTCTCGTAGACGAAGACCTCAAGCCTTGGCTCATCGAGGTCAATCTGGGTCCGAGTCTCGGTTGCGATTCGGCGCTTGACCTGCAAATCAAGTCCGCCATGATCGCCGACCTGCTCACGCTCGCGGGTGTACAGCCCTGCGACGTGCACCGCAAACGTACGGAAGAACCCTTTGTGACAGCTAAACCATCTCTTGCCCCTGCACCCTCTGTGACCCGCCTCGTGCGAGAATTCGAAGCCGAAAAGAGACGCTCCGGAGGTTGGCGCTGCGTGTATCCTTCGCCAACTGCATTCATCTACGATAAGTTCTTTCGTGAAAAGCGTGAGCGAAATCAGATGCTCGTGGAGCGTCTCTCTGTGGCCACCTCACATTCGGACAGACTTCGTATTGAGCGACGCATTGCAAGCAGTGCCAAAGCCAAAAGACCCAAGCCTCAGCTTCTCACTAGCATGCTCGATGCTCACCCTTCCAAAGTTGGTCCATCGGCGTCCACTCCCGCCTTGAGCAAGTCACAAGCACACGATTGAAACAAATAAATTCTTCTTCATTCTTATTCTCGACAATGTTAGACCCTTCTTGACAGTTCCGGCCAAATGCGATCAGCCTTCTAGTTTACTGGTAAGGTCAGACGTTCACCTTCACATGACTACTATGGCGTTACTGGGGGTGATATAATCGTATCTGGCTCTGGAGACAGAACGGTGCGAATATGAGACGTCAGATCTGGTGAAATACAGTACATTCTCATACGACACTCTGGTGCTGTGCATGGTGGTATGGCGATCGAGGGCGATACGATCGATTCTGGATCTTTGGTGCGCATTTAGTTGGACGAAAAGCGGCACGTTCTTAAAAAGTACTCTGATTTTGTCAGTAGCGTTGCGATCGAGGGTGATATTGTAATGTCTAGGTCATAGGACAAGACGATGCGGGCCTGGGTTGCTAGGGCGGGCAAGGAACAATATGGTCTCCAGGGGCACGTCTCCAAAACCAAAAGCGCGGCGATTGAAGGCAACACGATCATGCCTGGGTCTTCTGATGAGACGATGCATCTTTAGGACGCGAGATCAGGCGCGAATCAGCTTGTACTCCAAGGGCACTTCAGCAACGTTTATTGCATAGCGATGGGGTGCGACACTGTCGTCTCCGGATCCTCAGCGTATGGAGTGCTTCTTTGGGTGAAGAACGTCATTGTCTCAGTAGACACTCTGGCAGGGCGCACACGGTCGCGACTGGAAAAAGTACTAACCTTTCACAGTCATGGGATAACGCCCATCTTCGAGACGCCACAACTAATAATGACTTGAAACCGAGCAAGACACGTTTTCCGGAAGCTTACAAGAATGCCCCTCTGATGATAAGAAAGGGTGCAAACCTGGATTCTCGAGATGGAACTGGCTCCACAGTGGACCACGTCGCAAGAGAAACAGTTCGACTTGGCAACCAACATCTTCGTACCGGCGACTCGAGCGGAGCTGATCACATTTTGCATGCACGTCATGACGGGGGGATTTAACGAATCGGCACTGCAAGCGCCCTCCGCCCGTATCTCCTTTTCGGAATTTTCTGTGTGGATAAAATACGAAAGGTCCAAAGTTGTCTTTGCGAGCCGAACAATTCATGTATATATTTCTTTATCTCTTATCTGATGATAGGGCCCTGGGGAAACTCGAAAGCGAGCCTACGATGATGATGATGAGGAAGACGCCGCGCCGGGCGCATCGCAAATGAGAAGCGGATTGTCCTCTCGCATGTGATCCAAAATGTTGAAAATCTGCCTTTTCCGCGTTCCTTGTATGTCCTTGTCGGTGAGATCCACAGCGTCTAGGATCTTGGTGGCGATTACTTGATGTAGGGCTTCCACGTTTCCCTCCTTGCGAGTGAGAAGATCTTTGTAGGCTTTTCCGCCTGGAGCAAGACCGCAACCGCGAATAATGTCGGCGATTAACTTGCCGGGGGCATCTTTTTTCTTCTCGGCATGTTTCCATCTCACCTCGTTTTTCTGCAGAGCAGTTTTTACCTCTTCTGGGAGATAGTCGATGCCATGCTTCAGGACGTAGTTTGCCTCCACAGAACCCTGCTTATCATAGTCGTACAGGATTGTTAACCCGGAAACAAAGTTTGCAGCAAGGTGGTTGGCCGAGGCCCAACGTTGCTGCCGTTGAAGCTCCTGTGCTTCCGCCTTTGCCTTCTCTGCTGCCTTCTGTGCCTCCTTTGCTGCAGCCTCTGCATCCTTTGCTGCCTTCTCTGCCTTGAGAGTATCCTCGCGCACTTTCTGCAGCTCCATCTCTTGCTTTTCTTTGAGCTTCTGCATTATACCGCTCTTATCTGCGTTGTAGCTTTCGACGATAGCCTTGTCAAGCCCCGATCGCAGTTCCGTAATCTCCTTGTTGATCGTGGCCAGTTGCTTCTTAAGCGCCTCGAGACGTTGCAGCCTTCTTGTCGCGTTTGTGGCGACCTCTCGCACGTCTGCGGTCTCTGCCGAACTTGACGAGCTGGTGCTCGCAGCCGGCATCGAATTGTTTGCCACTTTGGTGAGACTGGCTTTCGAGCTGGTGGCTGCGCTCCTTGTAGACCTCGGCGTGGTTTTGGCGATAGGTCGAGCATTGTCTCGGGACCTTCTCGACGAGCTCGAAGAAGTGCTCGCATGCTGCATTCTCGTCTCTCTGCTGGAGCGGCCGGCTTCGGACCCGGACGAATCTGACTCACCGCGCTTAGAATCAGACTCGAAATCAGCCGCAGCATTAGAAGCAGCATCGGACGCAGCATTACGAGCAGCAGAAGGATCAATGCTCAAGTGCTGGACTCTGTCGTTAACGTTCTCGAGTTCTTCATTATCAGGAATAGCTTTTTCTAGCTTCTCAAGCTTTTTCTCCACGGCCTTCTTCTCTTCCATCTTGTCAGCCAGCTTCGTTTCAAGATCAACAATCGTGGCGTACATGGCCGTCACTTGACATCTGGCGGCACGAACTCCTTCTTCTTGTTCCAACGTATTGGCCTCCAACTGCTTGATCAATTCGCGACTGTTTCGAAGTGACAAATGGACACCATTCAACGTCTTAATAGGTTCGGACGCTGATGCCAAATCAACGACCTTGCGTCTCTTCGCTTCATTGTTGTTTTTGACGGACTTGCTGTCTTCAGGTGAGTCTTTGAACGAATCATTGGCGGTCTTCTTGATATCATCGTCGCACAAATCGACGACCTCCTTAAGAGAATCGTTCTTTTCGCCCGTGCTGCAGACCACACTCGAAGCATCGTCGCTTATACCGCTAGCTCTCGTGGACGCAGTGGCGACAGAGTCATTGTCTGTCTCGGGGGCCCGCTCCTTGCGCTTGCGTGGCTGCTTTCCGGGATCCCTTGCCATGGCAATGTCGAGGCTGTAGGAGTTGATGCGCTTTCGACGAAGGTGTTTCGGATCTGCAGCCAAACATCTCCTGGGCCGAAAAGTGCTTCAGTGGAGGGGCAGTACTCCATTGCAGAGACAGAACACTGTCCCTTCGCCCTCTCTCTCTTAAAGCTCCAGTAAGGATACCATGTTGCATTTACGTTTGGAAAACAGTGAGCGAAGGAAGGGAGAACGCTTTCCCTGATATCTTGAGCGAGTCCACAGTTCGACAAGCTATAAGTGGACGACGCACGAACGCAGTCTCACCAGACTCCATTCAGATTTCTATGAAGACTGTAAGACTCGTTGGCAGTGAACATCAGAGTAAGGACACTGGGCGATGCGCAGAGGTGCTCCTCTGGAGCCAAGGGCGTCCGTCGGAGACTTCAATCGTCATCAGACGAAAGCAACGACGTCGTGTCGGGTGGGAGCATCAGCAGCAGCCTGCGCCTGGGAAGATGAGGAGTTCTCAGACGCGAAGAGGCCGAAAGATGGATGCACACTTGCCGCTCTCATTCCACTCTCAAAAAGCGTTCACGGTGGGATTTTCAAGAGCAGAGCAAACAGCCTTTGTTTGCGACAGCAGAGTGGAGGCAGCATGCGTCTAGGAAGACGAGGAACTTTCCTCTTCACACGAAGGCGTGAAGATGGATGCACTCGCCGCTCTCGTCACGATCTCACCCTCAAATCGTGTTTCGAATTTGCTGAAGGAGCAGAGCGAACAAGCCCGGCTCAGCTTTGTTTGCGACAGCAGAGTGGAGGTGGATGGCGTCGCCGCTGGCCGCGACCCTTTGCCTGGCTTGACAGGTTGTTCGGCAGTCTGACGGACGAGCCTTCATCATAATTACAAGAGCTGTCGTGACCCTTGTCGAGCTATTGGTGACATACCAAATCGCCTTGACGCAGGCTGCTAAAGCCTGACAGCCCTGACTGCGCGATAGCATAGCGGAGGGGGACCGCATCGGCGCGAGATTGCGGCGACGTAGGCCGCCGAGAGATCGCTAAGCCAGCTCTGCGAGCGTGCAACCACTGGCAGCAGCGACACGGCAGTGTTCCATCATTGCCGTTGGCTTCAGACTTCACCTTCTCTGACGCCTGTTAAGAACGTCGGAAAGCGTACCGAGGAATTGGACGCCCGCTTCTTTCGTCTCCGCCGCCCCTGCGCCTGCCTGCTTTTCCGTAGCGCAGCATCGAACGCAGACTCGCGAGTACAACGAGCGAGGCGGCTTGTAGGCGACTTTGACAGAACGACAGTGACCCTTGAGAGGGTCAAAAACTTGAGCTTCTTCAAGAATGCAAATGCAAGACCATATTGTCTTTCTCCCTGAAGAGGAATTCGTCTATCCGCCGCTGAGTATCTTGCTTCGATATCTTGAGGTCGATTCGCTTCGAAAGCTTTTCCTTAAGAGCCGTGGTAAGTCTACGCTGTTTCGAAAGCTTTGTCTGCGTGAATATCACCCGGACAAGCTTTTCGCTAGAGGCGAATCGATCAATCATTCGGCCTTTGTAGAAGTTGGAAAGGCCATCACCCTCTTATTGGCGCATCTAGGGCCTCACTGGCCGCAATTTATGAAGTATATCGATGCCCATGCATCATGGCCAACGCGTCGCAGAGCACAAGCCGAACGTTGTCGGCAACGTATATTGGCTGAGGAATCTCAGCTACAACTCGGAAAGAGCACCCTTTCACAGGCATCAGACACGGACGAAGCTGGAGATAACCCAGACGGGAGCGAAGCTGGAGAGATTGTGATCGAAAAAGACGATCAACCAGACCGGCCGAAAGCCGGAAGCGACTCTGTCTCCTCCATTCATTTCTCTAGTACATCATTGGACCGACCTCGTCGAAAAGCAGCCATAAAAGCGCGTGAGGTGTTTCGCCAGGCAGAGAAAATGACTGCTATTGCTTCGGGCCGTAACGACGAGCAGGATGGTGTATCCAAGCACCAATTTGCAAAGGGAAAAAATGACAAAAATCGAACGAAGAAGGCGACCAGCGAAACGATTGCGCCAAAGAAATCCTCGATGCCAACTCCACCCTCGCCTTCTTGCGGGTTACAGGCCCAAAGAGAATTTTGGCTCGCCCATGAACCAAAATTGAAAAAGGCGCTGCAACGTGTAGAAGACTACAAGGCTAACACGCACGTATTGAATCCATACGTCACTTTTACAAATTCGAATCGAAATTGGATTCTTGCAAGCAGAAAAGTGGCTTTTCTGAAGGAGCCACGCACGGCTAAAGCGATGAAGCTTTTTGAGAAGAAAGGAGTTGACAACTTTTTTCGGGGAACGATAGTATCAAATGAAGATCCGGCTATTTTAAGATGGTTAATTCAAGAGCTACGCTTCGACGTTGCAAAAAAGGACATTAAGAGGTTGGAGGCAGCAATCAGAGAGCGCTAGAGCCCATGATGCAACACCAGCATGTACTGAAAATCAAGCAGCGGCATTCGACTCATTTTTTGGCGAGTATCTGCATTCAACGCTTTGTGACGATCCCATGACGCAAAAAGTAATAAAAGAAGAACGTCATGAGTGCAGCACGGAATGTAATTTGCGTTTGTCTTTTTCTTTCTTGTGGAGTTTGATCGATCAATAAATGAAGCCGCGCGCAGAAACAATGACTGAAATATAAACAAGGAGAATGTGTGTGTGCAGGTATTTATTTTATTCGAACATTTTAGTACTCTTCCTCATCCTCGTCAAACTCGCCCTCCTCCTCGGCGGTGGCGTCCTGGTACTGCTGGTACTCGGAGACAAGATCGTTCATGTTCGACTCGGCCTCGGTGAACTCCATCTCGTCCATACCCTCGCCGGTGTACCAGTGAAGGAAGGCCTTGCGGCGGAACATGCTGGTGAACTGCTCGGACACACGCTTGAACATCTCCTGGACGGCGGTGGTGTTGCCGATAAAGGTGCACGACATCTTGAGGCCCTTGGGGGGGATGTCACACACGGAGGACTTGATGTTGTTGGGGATCCACTCGACAAAGTAGCTCGAGTTCTTGTTCTGCACGTTGAGCATCTGCTCATCAACCTCCTTGGTCGACATGCGGCCGCGGAAGAGGGTGGTGGCGGTGAGGTAGCGGCCGTGGCGGGGATCGGCGGCGCACATCATGTTCTTGGCATCAAAGGCCTGCTGGGTCAGCTCCGGCACGGTGAGGGCACGGTACTGCTGCGAGCCGCGCGAGGTGAGGGGCGAGAAGCCAATCATGAAGAAGTGGAGGCGGGGGAAGGGGATGAGGTTGACGGCGAGCTTGCGAAGATCAGAGTTGAGCTGACCAGGGAAGCGAAGGCAGCAAGTGCAGCCCGACATGGCAGCGCACACAAGGTGGTTAAGGTCACCGTAGGTCGGGGTGGTGAGCTTGAGGGTGCGGAAGCAGATGTCGTAGAGGGCCTCGTTATCGAGAACCATGACCTCATCGGCGTTCTCGACGAGCTGGTGCACGGAGAGGGTGGCGTTGTAGGGCTCGACGACGGTGTCGGAGACCTTGGGGGAGGGCACAATCGAGAAGGTCAGCATGATGCGGTCAGGGTACTCCTCGCGGATCTTGCTGATGAGGAGCGTGCCCATACCGGAGCCGGTACCGCCACCAAGCGAGTGGGTGATCTGGAAGCCCTGAAGGCAGTCGCACGACTCGGCCTCCTTACGGACGACGTCAAGGACGGAGTCAATGAGCTCAGCGCCCTCGGTGTAGTGGCCCTTGGCCCAGTTGTTGCCAGCACCGCTCTGGCCAAAGACAAAGTTGTCGGGACGGAAGATCTGGCCAAAGGGACCAGCGCGGACAGAGTCCATGGTACCTGGCTCGAGATCCATGAGGATGGCGCGGGGCACGTAGCGGCCGCCGGTGGCCTCGTTGAAGTACACGTTGATGCGCTCGAGCTGGAGATCCGAGTCACCATGGTACGAGCCGGTGGGGTCGATGCCGTGCTCGTCGGAGATGACCTCCCAGAACTTGGCACCGACCTGGTTGCCGCACTGGCCACCCTGAATGTGAACAATCTCGCGCATTGTGCTTGTTTGTGTGTGTGTTTTTACTTGGGTATGTGCTTCGTTACTTGCTAAAGAGCAAGATTTGCTTTTGTCTGTAATTTCATAGAAGCCCATGTAACACACGAGTGAGTCAGTCAGTCACTTGTCCGCTTTCAAGCTTCATAGTCCACTTCTTTTCCTTTCCTTTCCTTTCCTTTCCTTTCCTTTCCTTTCCTTTCCTTTCCCGTCCAAGTCGTTCCTTTCCTTTCCTTTCCTTTCCTTTCCTTTCCTTTCCTTTCCTTTCCTTTCCTTTCCTTTCCTTTCCTTTCCTTTCCTTTCCTTTCCTTTCCTTTCCTTTCCTTTCCTTTCCTTTCCTTTCCTTTCCTTTCCTTTCCTTTCCTTTCCTTTCCTTTCCTTTCCTTTCCTTTCCTTTCCTTTCCTTTCCTTTCCTTTCCTTTCCTTTCCTTTCCTTTCCTTTCCTTTCCTTTCCTTTCCTTTCCTTTCCTTTCCTTTCCTTTCCTTTCCTTTCCTTTCCTTTCCTTTCCTTTCCTTTCCTTTCCTTTCCTTTCCTTTCCTTTCCTTTCCTTTCCTTTCCTTTCCTTTCCTTTCCTTTCCTTTCCTTTCCTTTCCTTTCCTTTCCTTTCCTTTCCTTTCCTTTCCTTTCCTTTCCTTTCCTTTCCTTTCCTTTCCTTTCCTTTCCTTTCCTTTCCTTTCCTTTCCTTTCCCGTCCAAGTCGTCTTCCTCGTCGCTGGCAAGGCTTTGCCTCCTGCTTGTTTCCCCTCATCCGAGCATTCGCGCATCTCGGTCTTCAACCGAGCTATGTCCAAGCCCTGCGCGAGACGACCAGCCTCAAGACGACGCCAACGCCGCGCGCCTGCCTGCCTGCCTACCCGCGCTCGCCTATGCAGGCCGCGCCTTTCTGCGCCAAACGTACGTGTCTCTTGTGTGGTTTGAAGTCTGCTGCCGCGGGATTGGTCGCCGTCGCCGCTGCCGGACGTTTGGCGCCGCGGGCCCCTCTCGCGCACCCTCATTCCACTGGTCGTGGCCCCCTCCACGTCGACCTGCGCAACGCACAGATTCCGCAGTGGCTCCTCTCAAGCTTTTTGTATGAGATGTGTCTAGACCAGTCCAGTGAAAAGAGAGGAACATTGGGATTGCCGTCGAGCAGATTGTCACTGTGAAAATAGATTTTTTTCGCCAGACGGGTGGTCGATCGCTTGAAAATATTTTGAATTCGGTGTCCATGCCCTGGGAGGAAGTTGTCTTTTTTAACATCAGTGAACACTAGTGACAACCACTAAAAGGGACTCGTAACCGACACATAATATGGACTGCGCAACTCACGCAACGGTACAAAGTGGTCTAAACGCATCCCTGTCCGAGCATGTGCGCGTCACAGATAAGTCGGAAATCGAGGAACTGCCTGGGTCTCGGGACCGGTCAGCGTCGGGTTGACTGGTGATGGAGGGCGCGCTCGTCTTCGCCAGGGCAATGCGCGAGCAATTAACCGTCAGGAAAAGAGATGGAGGGGGCTGACGTGAAGCCAGCGGTGACGCACACGTTTTAATTTTATTTTTACCCATCAGTGGTTGTGATGTATGGATGAATAACACGACAAGGAGTTGACCAACCCCTCATCATCATGGTGAGCGATCGCCATGACTTGTGCGCATAAACTAGCAGGCTCAAATAGGTGGCGAGACATTGGACGGACACGGTGGATGTCGCAGGAGGCGATGGCCTGGCGTTCGCTGGCCCGAGACGGGGCCCAAGTCCCAACGCAACGCTCAAGCCCTGCGTCCCGCTAACGGTAGACTCGATCCGAGACGAATTGTTACTCCCGGGGATGGTGCGCGTCAGAGTCGAGGGGTGTTAGGGGCTGGCTACATGGCGCCTCCGGCCAACCCGTAGGGACCAAGAGGCTTGAAGTTGGTTGGTGGGCCAGTAGGCTGGAAGACTGGCCTGAACGTCAAGACATTTATTGCACCAACATCATTTAGAAACGATCCCAGCGATGACAGGAAGTGAGTAGATAGGCCTAGTTTTGGGGAAGGAGTGACTCCATGCACGGAGATTTAGATGACGAAGAGGGATTGACTGCAAGAATGTAGTGAGGCTTGTCTTGGTTTCGTGAAAACCCATTGATGAATTGCGCTGTCTTTACGCTAACGAACATCCTGGTCTGGGATATCATTTTCTTTCGAATGAACCTAGCAGTGCAAAGAAATAAGAATGCCTGGCTGTTGCTTGCTCGAGCCCGCTGTTATTACGTCGCGTAGTAGGCCTATGGATCCACCAATTTTTTCCCTTCCCCTTCGGCACTCAAGAGGGTCTCATGTACAAAAGGAGAGCTCGCTTGCCAAGCAAGTAGAAGATCATCTCTGCGTGCGCGCGCGGCGTGGCAGGAGACCTCGCAGGAGCGGTGGGCAGCGGTACGCGGGCTTGGAGTTCGTTTGCGGGCACTGCAGCGCGCCGAGGCGCTCGGCAGGCAATCTCGACCGCCGTAAAAGGCAGGCAGGCAGGCAGGCAGGCAGGCAGGCAGGCAGGCAGGCAGGCAGGCCGGTGGAAGCGCACGGAACGAGAGCAAGCCGATAAGGGGTCATGGCGAGCGCCAAGAACGACGCGGCCGCGCCAGCGCCCGTGGAGGATATTGAGAGGGGGGTACGCAAGGCTTTGGAAGACTTTGATGATCCTGCAAATGTCTCACTAAAGCAGATTCGCAAGAGTGTGGCCAAAGACCTCAAGGTTGATGACGCCGCGCTCAAGGCGTTCTCAAAGTTCAAGGAGATTGTAATGGACGTCTTTGCTTCGAAGAATAATGCTGCATCCAAGAATGACGATAAGAAGAAGGATTCTGCTGCATCGCATCATAAGCGTGAGCGGTTGTCGAAGGGCTCTGCTGCCTCAAATAAGAAAGCGAAGACAAAGAGCTCATCCTCGAGCAGCAGCGATGAAGATGGCGAGGAATCTGGCAACGAGAGCGCCGCGAGCGAAGACTCTGATGAGGTTGAGGCGAGCTCCAAGAAAAAGACTACGTTGACGAAAAAGTCAAAGGGCAGCAGCAACAAGAGGTCGTCTTCGCCGTCTCCTCCGAGCGTGTCGATGGAGATGACAATGATGCGCAAATTCGTGGCAGCAGCGGGCTTGGCGCCAGCGGTGTACCGCGACTTGCCAGAGGACGAGGCTGGTAAACTTCGCGAGCTGCGTCTCCGCGCGCGTGAAAAGGGGTTCGAGTTCAATGGGCAGTATCCGAAGCAGACAGACGTATCTCGCGCGCGTGCGAAGCGAGAGCGCTCGCGCGACCTGGAGGACATCGATACATCGAATATTATTTCGGCTCCTCGATCCAGACGCAGCAGTCGCGCGCCGCGTGCTTCGCTCATTGAGTCCGATGACAGCGATGCAGACGATCAGGACGACGACGACGACGACGACGATGTGGCGGCCGACGAGGAGGTGGAGGATCAGGGCAATGAGGATGACGATGAGGATGAAGACGAAGATGATGCGGCAGCGGCTGCCAGCGCCAGCGATGACGAGAGCGATCAGGACAAGGGCAAGGGCAAGTCAAAGCCCCGTAAAACGAAGAAGCTCCAAAAGGCGGTTCTCCAGGATGCCTATGGAAGCAGCGACGACGACGACGACGACGACGAGGACTAGACCAAAAAGATACCCGCAAAGCCGCGCTCTCTGTCATTGCAAGACGCCGCGGCTGCTGCAGATAACTCCTTTTGAATCTAAGGCCAAATTGGGAGGCTGAGAGTTGTGGTTGGGTCTGGTTTCGCTGCTTTGTAGTCATCAATCACCCTGAAATCATCATCACTCAAACAATCATGAAATAATGTAGAACTTGTCAACGTCATCGCAATTCATCGTTATCGAGGTGCGCCCGGGCTGTTTGGAATAAGCTTTGGCTATTGGCCCGGCAGCTATATCTCTCTGCATTGCAAAGCTTGAGTTGACAGTCGACATTGCACTTGTGGAGATGGACTACGATGCCACCTTCGATACGAGCTGGGAAATTCGTGACTTCGGCTTTCCTCACCAATCGGGAGACGTCGTTCTTTTCAAATTTTCAATGACATGAAATATCCGCCTCACAGCATGAAGAGCTCAATCTTTTAGCATCCTTTTAAAAGTCCAAGAACGTGCATGAGAAGGCCAAGAACAACGGATACGTATGGACACCAGAAAACGTACGCCCGAACCGTCAATCGTTCTCACGCGAATGAAAACGCGGAGAGCATCGCGAGGAAGATTCAATCAATGGTATTATAAAAATTGCTGCGCTCGAAAAAGTTCAGGACAAAAACTCTACCTTCCTTGACATGTTCTCGTAAATTGGCACGAAAAGAAGAGCCTCGAATGTGCAAAAGACGCACATTGTTTGCGCGATGCAAAGCCAGTGAGCACGTTGGATGTCGATGGAGTCTCGAATCTCCAAGATGGCCGGCACACCAGTCAGCCAGCAGCGAGCCAGACAGCAAGCCAGCGACTCAGAGCAGAGGACATGCACAAAGTGTGGCTAGCCAGGCAGGTCTCGCCGGGATGCCGCCTTGTTTATTTTCATCCAGAGACTCACTCATCTTCGCCTCTAAAAGCTTGCTCGGCTTGCTCGCACCGAACGGCCAACGAGCAATTCGGCGGGCTGGCGTCCGCGCAAGTACAGCCAGCGAGCGCAGCGACCGACCAGGCCTCGTTGCGGCCGCGGGCGACGCCTTGCCTTCCTACCGCTCTCGGTTTACACCCTCGCTGTTTTTCCATTTCCCAAGTCCTTCCAGGCCTTCGACCTCTCGGTGCAGAAGCAGAGACCGTGACCAGGCCTCAAAAGGTGCACCATCCGAGTCCTCAGCCCTCAAGTTCGCGTGTTCGCTCTTTTCCTTCTCGTTTCTTTTGTTTCGTCGCGGCTACCAGTCCTTCCTTGGTAGCCAAGCGAGCTAGCTGTAGGTCGGCAGCTGCAGCTGGTTCGCTGCCAGCTTGCTTGCTTGGTTGGTTGGTTGGTTAGCCAAGGCAGGCGAAGCTGGGTGCTGGCAGCTAGCAGCTAGCTAGATGCAAGTTGCTTGAAGAAGAGCTCGAGTACCTGCCGGCGGTGGTAGGCAAGGCAAGCAGGCCAGGCCCTTCTATCATACCCTACCTTCTTCTCCCGAGCGTCCGCAAGGGTAACGCCGTGCAAGCTCAAGCCTCGCGCTCCGAGCAGCCAGCACTCGCCTTTTGCCATCGCAGGAAGCCAGCCAGCATCCGTGGTAGCTCCAGCTGCCCTCGATCGACATTATTCGTCGCAAGCCAGGTACATTAGCTAGCTCGCGTGAGCACTGGCTCGTCCACGGGCGACTGCGTCTGATTGATTGCCCGAGCCATGTCCATCGCTCGCGTCCTGGCCGCTGTTTCCCGACCTCTTGCACCTCATCTCGCACGCACTTTCTCTCCCGGTCAGGCGCCTCTCCGCCCGTCCTCGCAATCGGTGGTCGCGAGCGCGGTCTCGAGGGCCCCGGTGCGGACGTTCATCCTCACCCGCGCGGGGGCCAGGCCTCGGCGCGAGCACGGATGGATGGTCGCGGCCGGGCCGGGCGAGCAGGAAAGCAAGCAAGCAAGCAAGCAAGCAAGCAAGCAAGCAAGCAAGCAAGCAAGCAAGCAAGCAAGCAAGCAAGCAAGCAAGCAAGCAAGCAAGCAAGCAAGCAAGCAAGCAAGCAAGCAAGCAAGCAAGCAAGCAAGCAAGCAAGCAAGCAAGCAAGCAAGCAAGCAAGCAAGCAAGCAAGCAAGCAAGCAAGCAAGCAAGCAAGCAAGCAAGCAAGCAAGCAAGCAAGCAAGCAAGCAAGCAAGCAAGCAAGCAAGCAAGCAAGCAAGCAAGCAAGCAAGCAAGCAAGCAAGCAAGCAAGCAAGCAAGCAAGCAAGCAAGCAAGCAAGCAAGCAAGCAAGCAAGCAAGCAAGCAAGCAAGCAAGCAAGCAAGCAAGCAAGCAAGCAAGCAAGCAAGCAAGCAAGCAAGCAAGCAAGCAAGCAAGCAAGCAAGCAAGCAAGCAAGCAAGCAAGCAAGCAAGCAAGCAAGCAAGCAAGCAAGCAAGCAAGCAAGCAAGCAAGCAAGCAAGCAAGCAAGCAAGCAAGCAAGCAAGCAAGCGAGCAAGCAAGCACGCACAGCTTGGAAAGTGGGGGAAGCGTGGGGGAGAGGCGAGAAGCAGCAGCACGCGCGGGGGCCACAGAGAGAGAGCACAGACGGGGGTTTCAGGTGTGCGTTTTGGGCCTTTCTGTTCACCGGCGGCAGGCTCGACATCTATCTATCTATCTATCTATCTATCTATCTATCTATCTATCTATCTATCTATCTATCTATCTATCTATCTATCTATCTATCTATCTATCTATCTATCTATCTATCTATCTATCTATCTATCTATCTATCTCCGGTTCCACCGCGCGTGGCAGACGGAGAGAGAGACGCGGAAGCGGCGAGAGGGCTGGTGCGGCGTGCAAAGCTAGCTGCTCGCGCTGGTGTGAAGATGGCCCCAGCGGCTCGGATGGCTGGCCCATGCTGGCTAGGCGCGGCAAGTCGAGTCGAGCGATGTCGAGCGATCGAGAGTCGTGGCCGCGTGCACCCACACCTCGGAGCTCCCCCCGCAGCGACAAAGCCGTATCGACCTACCTCGATCAATGCGAAAGCTGGTAGCTTCCCGCAGATGAAGACTATGGCTGCTCGGACGGACCCTCCCTTCTCGTCCACAGAACAAACAGAAAGCGTCAAGTTTCTTGGGAAAGAAAGACTTGTCCCGCAGCTATGAAACGACTGTGGTATGGACCATTGACCAGTCCTTGGTATCGCAGCTGGCTGCAGCGATGGATTGATCGATCGATGGATCAATAGCTGAACTGCGGCCGACACTACCACCCGTACGTTCTTTATCCGTTGCGTCTTTACCAAAACCATTGCGTGCGGTGTGCGTGATACCAGGATGCCCGTTCTTCCGCGCCGCTGCAGCCGCACAGCACGTCCCTGCTGTACGCATTCAAGCATTTACCCAAGCCAGCGCAATCACTCGAATGCGCATTTCTATTCAATCCCCTTCAAGTTGCAATTGCAGCTGGTTGGTTGATTGCCTGTCTAAATGAGCCGTGTGAGTCCGTCCACCAACATAAAATATAAATCTATCCCTGAACCCGCCGGAGCGGTGCAAGGGCAGTCAGCTTACACAATGTAGGAACGGTACAGGGCGAGCTCGCTCCCGATGAGCCTGCTCTCTTGGCCCCCAACGCATGCTGCACTACGTACGCACGCGCGATCGCCTCACAGGCAGTCGGCTTCCGCGCAGCACGCTCGGCTCCGCACAGCTCCGTTCGGCTCCGCTCGGCTCCGCTCGGCTCCGCTCGGCTCTGGCGGCTCGGCTCATTCGTGCCGCTTACGCTCCATTTCTTCCACATACGTGCTGCCCCACTGCGACTTTCCCCACCCCTCCCCACAGTCCCCCGCACTGCCCCTCTCTCTCTCCCCGGCCTCGTGCTCGCAGTCGCTCGCTCGCTCGCTCTCTCCCACTCTCGCTCGCCCTGCGCCGCGCACGTTCGCCGCCCGCCGGCCACCCACCTCGCATTCTCGCGCCGCGCCTCTGCGGCGCCAGGCCCCGCGGGGTGGGCCTGGCTGTGGCTGTGTCCGCATCGCGCGGTGCGGCGCGGCCAGGTCTTCCTGCCCGCCTGCCCGCTCCGCACCGCCCCGTGGTCGCGCCTGCTCCCCGCCTGCACGCAGTGCGCAGGAAGAAGCAGCTGCGGGCCCGCTGGCGGGGCTGAAAGACCTCGCGGCCGAACCATCAAGAAAACAGAAGAAAAAACAAAACAAAAAAACCTAGCCGCCGCCCCCGAGTCGCCGCTTCGCTTCGCGTTTCAAAAACCTGAGCTGCCATGGCTGCACGCAGCAGCAGCAGCAGCAGCAGAACGTGAACCCCGGGGCTCGAGCTCGCCGCCGCTGCTGCCTCGCGCCCGCGCTGCCCGCCGCGTCCAGCTGCAGCGCGCGCGCGGAGCGGCGTGAAGCCGAGAGGAGGGCAGGCAGGACCCGCGCGCGACGGGCTCAAAGTCTGCCGCGCCGCGCCGCACGGGACCGAGCGAGGTAGAGTTTCAAATTTCAAACCTCGCTCGCGTGGTCTCTCTCTCTCTCTATCTCTCTCTCCCCGCGTCTCAGCATCTACTCCTCGCTCTCGGTGGAGCTCCCGCGCGTCTGCGTACACATACGTACGTACGTACACCCGTACATCCGAGCGCTCGATCACCCACCCGAGCATCGATCGCATCGACCGGCATCCCTTCCTCGGCCCGCGTCGATCCAGCGATCGTCGATCCATCCATCCATCCATCCATCCATCCATCCACCCCTCCGTCCCTCCATCCGCCGATCGATCGCTCGATCAATCGATCGCTCGATCAATCGACGCTCGCTCGCGCGGTCCATCGCTCGATCCCTCGCCGCGGCTTCGGTCCATCCTTCGCTCCCCAGGCGGCGATCGACCGACCGGCCGGCCGGCCGCCACGCCGACGCGGAGCGAGCGAGCGAGGTCCTCCCGCGCAGACCCGAGTCCCGCGCGTGCGTGAGCGAGCGAGCGAAAGGCGTACGCGCACGTGAACGCGCACGCGCACGTGGACGTGGACGAGTACCGCGCCGTCGTGGACGCGCATCGCGCCGGAGGCCGCGCTGGAGACCGGGCCCGAGCTCGCGCGTTCGGAGCGCCGAGCAGGCAGGCAGCAGCAAAACGCAAAGCGCGAGGCGCGGAGGGAGAGGGAGAGGGAGCGGCAGCCGCGGCCGAGCACGCGGAGCGAGACGCAGCAGAGGCAGGCCGCCGCTGCGTGACGCGGAAGGAGGAGAGGGCGGAGAGGGACGGCCGGCGCCGCAGCCGCTCGTCGAGGGTTGTTTGGTCGCAGTCAGCCTCGCTCGCAGCCATCCCGTTTGATCTGATCTATCTTACCTGATCTCATCTGATCTTTCGCAGCGCAGCACCTGCGCTAGCGCACGCGACCGCGACGGCGCAAGGCAGGCAGCCAGGCAGCCAGGCAGGCCAGGCAGGCGGGGTCTCTCTGCGCGCGTGCGCGGGGTCGCCCTTGAGGCGGATCACGTGCTCGAGCTCCAGAAGCAGGAGCAAGAGCAAGTGTAGCAGCAGCAGCAGCCGCAGCTTGTGTACAGTCACGAGCACAAGCATAGCAACGAGGAGGAGGAGGACTTGGCCAGGGCAGGGCAGGACAGGGTCGACAACCAGAACCCGAGCTTCGCCGCGATAGCGCCTGTGATTCCGAAGAGGAAGGCGCCGGCGAGGGTAGGAAGCCCCGGGCGTTGCGGAAGGCCAAGGCGCACGTGCGCTCGTGCAGTACGAGGTACGCTCGGAAGGTCCGCGACCAGACGTGCGCTCGCGGCTGCGCTTGACTGACGTCTTGCACGCAACCCCCCCCCCCCCCCCCCCCCGC